>KN049970.1:0-153814 GCA_000743315.1 Lignosus rhinocerotis TM02
TTAAGAATGTTGGGCCTGTGAACATAGTGCCTGCATTTGATTGTACTTTTGAACTGTTGTGGGGTGCAGAGGTAGAAATGGTGCTAGCATGTTGTATGCTGGTTATGCTTTGCAAAACAAAGCTCACATGCAGAACTTTGTTCAGATGTTGCCTACTGGTATCTTTGAGATATCATATTCAATGTCCCTCACACACCACCACCACACAAACACAAGTAGAGAAGCCGGTCTACAAAGTAGAAGCGATCTGGATCCAATGGACGAACAAGCTGCTCGCCGACTCCACCTGTGGCGCGACTGACAGGACCTCCGACACCCTCTTCATCCAGATTGAACAGAGCCGATGCCCTGGAGACAGTTCTGCTTTGCAATTGGGGCGCTGCCACTCCGAATGTAGCAAATCTTCGCACTGACGCAGTCCCCGGTGCAAGATGGGCTGCGGACGGAGCTCTTGCCCTGGAAGATGTTGAAGACCTGCACACACAGCGTACCCGCAACATTAACTCAGATAAGCCATGGCGAGGGAAGCATGGCCTAGTATAGCGAGCAATGAATGAAGGGGGGCCACGTACCATGACCAATGTCGAGTTTGCCTCCATTGCTGCAATCATGTATCACGACAGACGTCCGCCGAGTCAGGCTCAGCTCCTGTTTGAGACAACAATCAGGGCTTAGTGGGGGGTGCACCTTCGGTGACATGGTGCCACCATGTCGCATTGAGTGGGTCATTGGGTCCCCAGCTGGTGATGCTCGCACCGTATGCTTGGTGGGTGCTGTACTCGTACTCGTACGTCGGCCCAAACTCGGTCTGCGCGTCGAGCTGCGGGTATGCATTGACGTCACTCTTCCACCTGTGCACAGTTAGCGGTGGTGCTCCACAACGTAGCTTCACACCCTGAACTTTAATGGGCGGTGGATTAGATTGCGGTACTCACGTGTGCGCGTCGAGAATGTCGAACGTCTACAGCCAGGATGGGGTGCATCAAAGGAGGCATTCGGGTGGAGATTGCACATGAGACATACCCCAGAGTCGACTTCGTACATGCGGAAGCCGGAGTTGAGGTTGTTCAAGGGAGTAATGGACGGTCCAATCTTCCAGTGCGAGTGCCACTTAGTCTCCCTCAAAGTCCGAGCATCCTTGGCAAGGCGCACTCACCCATGTGACAGTTCCCACAGTCTGAGCGCTGATGCTGGTGGCGTTGTTCGCGTAGTATATCTGCGCCGTGGTCAGGAGGGTGCGAATTCGGAGGTAAGTCCATTCGAACCAACCGTGGCCTGATCCTCATGAGTGTGGCCCCAGAAAATCCCTGAGGAACAAAATTCATTGCTTCTACGATGCCGTCACGCTCATGGATGATGTAGAACATACCCTTGATCACATGTGGAGAGAACTGATCGATGTCGCGACCTAGGGTCGAGCGAGAGTGGGAAGACGAACCTGAGGGACGGGGGTGAGTCGACGGGGGCTTGTGCAGCGTAGCGGAGCAAGGCTCGGCAGTAGGGCTGGAGACAAGTTGTATTGAGCATGTATCTACAGGGGAAATACAACGGGGCTTACCTGGAGACAAGAGGTCAAAACTGAGTCTCCAGGATGCCAGCACTACGGTATATATGTGTCTACAAGCGCCAAGGACAAACAAGTCCAAAGCGCTAGAAAGCATCAGCATCGCGATGGAGAGATGTACTTGAAATGCGATGGGAGATGCATTTGAAACGAAGTGAAAGGGGAGCTATCAAAATACAATGAATGTGAAACAATGGATAAATAACCCGAAGTCTTGGACTGAGGGTGGCAATGAACAATGAGGGGAACACAGTGGACTGGTTCATGACAATCGACACTGTGTGCGCGTTTGGCAAATTGAACACGTAAGATGCCAGACAAACACCTTGACGAAATCGCACTTCACACTCACATTTGGTAAACTCAAATGAGGCGATTGGTGAGCCAGAAATCAGCACAGTATAATGAACAACTCACAGAGGTCTGTCGGATTCTGGAGAGGGTTTGAACCATCCCAGCCGGTGAGTATGTGACCCACAATCCAAGCTGCGACAGGTGCATCAGAAGGCATTCACCACAGAATTCAGACAAGAATCTACCGAGGTCGCCTGCATCTTCAGCCGCCTGCAGCTCATCGGTCAGAAAGCGCAGCATGCCTAACACGTCTGGGTTCGTCATGTTTATGAAGTTGAAATAGTTGAAGCTGTTCTCGGGTATTACTGCTGCTTCCAGCCGTGCATATACTCGTAGCACACGCACTGGTACCCTGTACAAATTGTGTTAGCACATTTTAGATGAGTATCGGGTGGTCCTCGTACACAGATGGGTGTTCAGGGTGATGACACGAATCCCATCCTTGCGTCTTACCATATACGTGGCGTAATGCACATGAGCGAGGTCAACAGCGGACTGAGGGATCCAACCCTCATGTTGCCATAGAGAAGCGATGTGATCGTAGTTCCTGTTGATGGACTCGCGTTAGTACAGATCCAGCGCATATCCTGACGCTACAAGTACCAGCTGAATTGATCTGCCAGTTTTCCTCCCAAAGAGTGCTGGGAGTCCTGTGCTCTGAATGTGGGTATGTAAGTGTGAACTAGCTCCTCACAAGTTACAGCAACTCACTGGTTGTAAGAGTCATGATTCCCAAGAGCAGCATAGACCGGGCCTGTGCCGAGCATCCGCCTGAAGAGGTCGTAAATGACAGTCTGAAGGAGGATGAGCTCATTGTGGGATTAAGAGGAGCATTCGAGCAATAGCTACTTCGGTGTACGTGATGTAGTCCCTGATAGACAGTCAACATCCATGTCTCTCAGCAGGCATCAGAAGATGGGCTGGGTCACCTTGAGAGCTGATTCTCAGAGTCGTGCGACACCAGATCGCCGGTATAGAGCGTAAAATCAAAGCCTGTCTTCTGAGTGCCTGCGAGCACAGGGATAGACTCGAGTGTGGCCATCACGAGCGAGAACAGTGAATCACTGTTGTTATGGTCAAAAGACAGAGATAGTCATAAAGTATGCAACCCAGTACCAGAGGTATGAACCGAAACGCGGGGCAGGGAAAAGCGTATGGTTCAGGCTCCCAGCATTGACATTATGCTCGCGACAACAGAGACCAGACGTGCAGTTCGCTTCGGCACCGTTGGCATAACCTATTGGTGATAGTCAACCATTCAACCTCAACATTCACCAGGAAGTGAAGAGATCTACGAGGATTGATGTGCAGGTCCAAAATATGCAAGACCTTCAGACGCTGGCCTGAGGCCTTCTTGGGTGCAGGAAGCGGATTAGGCTTCGGCTTTGCAAACCAGCCAGTGAGGTTGAGCGGTGTTGTAGGTGGGAGCGGGCAGAGACCAGAGACGAATTGCCAGCATAGCATCTGAGATTTGTACCCCACAGATGCGATGAGCTTCGAGATCCATACAGATGGACAACGACATGAGAACAAGAGTTACCTGCCCATTGAGGCCGCCAACGTTGGTGTGCACGACCACTTGGGTGATCACTGAGCCGAGCGAGAGGATGCCAAACTGCGTCGCACAGTCCTGGTTGAAGTGGAAATGCTCGCAGACGCGCACCGCAAGGGCGGGGCCTTCCTCTGGGGCTGCCATCGCGAGGAACTTGCCCACTTCGAGCGCCGCCTGGCATCTTGCGCAGTTGTCATTGCCAAAGGTCGGGCTACTTGTGATCAAGAGCACTTGGGCAAACGCGGCATCGAGCAGCTGGCTGGAAGATGCCTTAGGTGGCAATATGTGCGGGTCCTTGGTGTTGTTCTACCATTGCTGTCAGCGCTGAGTGCACAAACATCATACAAACCCGACACGTTTACTTTGGGGATTGTGTCCGGGTTCGTCAACCCAAACGGGTAAGTCTTGTGCTAGAATGTAGTGCAAACTTGCTTTAGCTCCTCACTATTGCTGAGTACAGCGCACTCACATTGACGGGATCGGAGATCACAGGCTGGGGCTGAGCCGACGTGGCTGTGGGAGAGTTGTAGTAGTGTCTGTACTGCAACGTGGGGAATGCCCCCGGGGCGGTGAACACAGAAGGACCGAAGGTGTTAGCCGGCACGGGTTCAGCACGACCGCCGAAAAATGTGGTCGTATAGGCCACCACGATGCTCAGAATCCTAAGAGACATCATGATGGTGGTGACGAAGAAGACAAAGGGCATAGGACTCGACGTCGCAGGTGTGTCGCCTTTAAGGAAAGCAATGTTCGACCTTAGTGCACGTCGCAGAACAAATGCGGATTTGGCGGGCAAACATGCGTCGCGTGGGAGATCAGTATGCTTGCAGGAGTCATGTGCAGCAAGTGACTCAGCCAATGGGACGAGACACGGATGTCACGTACGTGCTCATCGGAAGAAAGGAAGGGCGGCATACTGATGTGTATATGGTCTGGAATACCTTTGTTTCAAGTATCATCATGTCACTACATCAAGTGCACAACCCAAAACACAGGACCCAGACATATCGGCCCGATGGTCCATATCGCCACCAAGTCCTCGATGTGACAGGGCCCATCTCCAGATCTTCTGCAGTTGTCCCAACGCAAATCGTGTCACGCCAGGGCCTAGACTCACCAAAAGCGGATAACAGTGTATAAAGGCCAGGAATGTCCGATTCATGACTGATTTTGCCTCTCTCTCCCTCCCCGCATGTTGACTATCGGTGTACATACTTGATTCGCGAGCTTGGATACACTTGTGAACTAGACGGAGTACACTGCGACTCCTGCGGCGCAACCTGATGTCGTCTCAAGGTGGAATAACTGTGAAGAGTGAGGACGGTAATAGGTAATAGTAGGCGGGGAGTCTTCTACGACATACTGATAGGGAAATATACTATACAGCCAAGGGCACAGCGTCCACGAGATTACGACGAGGTTAGATCGAGAGCAAAGGATATGTGAAGATCATCGATGAGTATCGAGGTAGGTGGTGATAGGGAGACTTCAATGAAGCATAAGATAGACGTGATCATGGCAAACATTTCAAACCCTCCGGAAAGTCGGAGTCGTCAACTACCGAGGCACACCAATGAGCGACTACGCAGGTGGCTGAAAAAAAGCGACATGCGCACCTACGGCGGTCTCAACACAACGGTGGTCGCATCATCATACCCTCTTATTCGTCTTCCACGAGCGTAGGCTCTCAGGCCTTGACTTTCGTATCATTGGTGTGCCTCACAGGAGGTGGGTCCGCCAAATTCCTCTCGGCTGCAGCAGAGGCAGCGGCTTTGATGTGTGCTTTCTCCTCCACGATCCTCTAGGACTCCATCCACAGATGGAGGGTATAGTCATGGAGAGATCGGGAGTACAACACAAACGGGTCTGACTCACCCACGTGCTGTGGCTGATTAGAGGCATTTGCGGGTGCTACGGAAGGGCTTGCGAGCATGATACGGCAGATTGAGACTCGAAGACAGGTCCGATGGCGGGGTGTGGACTGAAGATAGGGATATGTACGTGTGAGTCTGGATGACGAGAGGATGAGCTGCACGGGAAGAGACCAAGGGGGACGTGTGGCAGACAAGACTCAAGAACTGGACGCAGAGGATGCCAGTGAATCTGGGGCTGGTTATAGCATCTCCCAGCGCTATGTGGGATTTATGGGCAGTTTGGAGGAGGCCGTGCAGCCGTGGCTCCTGGTTGGAGGTCAACGGTGGGGGACAAAAAAGAGGGTGCTTCTTACTATGAAGTAGTCGTGACGCCGCACCAGCTCCATCTCTCTCCTTCAGTCGGCATCCTCAGTCCACACGCGGTGCCACGGGGTCCTCCCCTCCTCCTCCGCACCCTCTATCGCTCTCTCCATCTTCATCTCCATCTCTATCCCCTCTCCGTCCTCCCTCTCACGCATATACGGCCCCATGCCCATCCACAATCCATCCTCGTTGTCGAATTTGAGCCGGCACCCGTTATGCGCATGTCTCCCAGACATGGTGCTTACTGCAATCTCGGACAAGCACTGTCACACCGAGGCTCGGCGTGCTCTGGCAGTCCGGCAGAGGGTGATCGAATTGATCATCTGGTGAGGCCTGTCAAATTCCTCACCTGGCGGGCTGAAGCGTGTCTACCAATGACCCCGTATGCTGCTCAGTGGGGGCCCGACCACTAGTACCAATAACACTCCCCTTCCGACGCTTGTATGGAATCCAATTCGCACGCTGTCAACAGAATATTTGGCCGCTGTTTTAGTTCTCAACACACTACTTACTCCACACTGATGAAGTCATACCCTGGCAAGCGTTCACTAGCACCCGTCGGTATGCGCGTCCTCGAAAGTTACCAGATTGACATTGATATATTGATAACCTATACCTGATGAATGCGTGGGCTTAAGCTTGTACCTAGACTTATGGCCCGGGCTGCTAGGATCTGCTCAACAACACGAAAGCCTTCAAAAGAGCAAGAAAAAAAGTAATCTTCTCCCTGGCGGGGAGTCGAACCCCGCTTTCGCGCGGCCAGTAGAATGACAGGCGCGTGTACTAACCGATATACTACCAGGGACTTAGAAGCTTTCCTATATTGATTCATGATATATGATTTGAAAGCGTCTCCGGGCTCAACATTGATTTGAATTCGCACTCCTTCAAGTTTGTCGTCCTATACTAACAGTATATGATCTCCATCGGGTTTCAAGCTTCAAGGATCATCACTGCAAAAATTACTCTGAAAGAGTAGGCGATATCGCAGAGGGGATATGCAGTAGTGGTGGTACGGTCCTTGATGATTATTCATGTATGTATGCGTGCCGATCCTCCAAGTCTCAAGAAGCTACCGGATGCATCGCCCGTTCGAGTGTATGGAAAGGTTATTCTCGTTTCTGTGAAAGACGGGCAGATCAAGGTACGCATGAATATAATCTTCTCCCGGTCTAACTGATGTGCGCTCCAGGTAACCCCATGTGCTATTGGCGCAGCATTGCGTGCTCGAATGGATGGAACGACTGCATGGTCCATGTCCTGGGGAGACGATGCTGGATTGCATGCAATGTCAACCTGTGCCGAGTCCTGCATCCGATCAGGCAGGAGACTATGTAATGATCACCGCGTTTTGTAGTACGTACAGATATCATCCTTCCTCCTATATGGGGTTGAGTTGTTTTTATCTCACACGGCGCCGAAAGTGCTGTTGGACGAGCACTTCATGCTCTGCATCTCACCTGCCCGCGATGGCTGTGCCATGTGGTTCGCGCCTTTTTCGCTGGTGGAAGCGTCGCAAAGCGGTCTTTTGCTACTTGAGGACGGTAAATCCTCAGTCATATGAACCTGATTCCCTGTGATGGTCGGCGTAAAGGCTCGATGAACATCCGGAGACCTTGTGTCTGGTGTGTTTCCAAGCTTGAAGACTCAACCAATAGCAGATAGACGCTTGTGTGCCAAGCGAAATCTTGCCTAATTTATCTGATAAGATTATGAACACGCACATCTTTCCTCACCCTTCGCCGCGTTGACTTCTGCCATGACTCACAGGTATATAACTTGTCCTATTCCTCCGTCCTGCCGCCCAACCTAGGGCCGCCCTTGCGCAAACGCAAAAATGCTCCCCCAATCCGCACGCCTGAGCTGTCGAAACGCCGTAGCTCCGACCAAGCACTACTCGCGCTCGGCGCAGACATTCAAGGCGTTCTACGCTGTTCGTCCCCTGCAAACGTCCTGCGTGTAGAGTCTCTGACCGATTCATGCCCACCATCTTGCAGACAATACGCAGCCTACGGCAGACATATGAACCTCCAGAGCCGGACGACGTGGAGCCTTCAGAGAAGGTGCGCATATCCTTAGTTAGTCGCGATTGTTTCCCAACAACCTCGCGATCAGGACTTCATTCTGTCCCTCCTCCGCGCAAACCCGTCCTTGAGGGACACGAAGTCGTACCTCGCGTCCTTTGGCCCCCGTTCTCTTTCCCCCAAGCCCCCAGCGCCTCGTTCACAAAATACCCCGGTCGTAGCGGGGAAGGAGGATACAGCCGCCGACGCTGAGACAAAACCTCCGGACATCAAGCTTACGCCCTCTCCTGTGGTTGCTTCTATCCTGAATCCAGTGTACCGGCGTACCGCCCTCGTCAAGATCCAGGCGCCGTTCACCGACAGACAGCTCGAAAGCATAGCGCGTGGTATGATCTATCTGGAAAAGCTCGGGCTCGTCAGCGTTATCGTGGTCGAGAACGATCAGCTTCCGCGAGGCGAGACTGGTGAACGAACGGTCCTTCTGGAAGAGACCATGCGCGTTGTCAACGCGCTCGAAAAGCAGGGAGCACGAGCCCGTCCGGTGCTCGGTGCGGTCGTCCGCCTCGGGCCTAAGCCGGAAGACGAGGCCTTAGCCGAACCGCGAGAATACACCGTCCCAGAAGCACACACATACCCGTCCGACCTCATCCATATCCGTTCTGCACTCCGCGCTGGGGAGATCCCCGTTCTCGCGCCGCTCGCTCTGGACTCCTTCTGCCGGAGTGTCCGTGTGGACGCGAACGACGCCATCGCGGCCCTTGTTCGTGGCATGGTGGAAGCCGCCGCTCAAGACAACAATCCTGCCCTCGGCGAGGATAGTCCTTCAATGTCTCCGGACGAGGTTGACCTCACACCTCTGCGACTCATGATCATCAATCGCGAGGGTGGTGTGCCTTCATATGCTCGACAGGGCATGCCTCATTTGCTCGTCAACCTGACTTCCGAGTACCAATATATCCGGGAAACGTTCGACCCGCGATGGAAGGCCGCACATCCTACAGCCCTCTCCAATCTTAACCTCGCTCGCACCTGCCTGGCCTATATGCCCCCCACCTCCTCCGCTGTGATGGTCTCACATCGCTCGCCTAGTTCCCTCATCGGTAACCTCATCACAAACAAGCCGGCTGTCAGCTCTAGTCTTCCTCACGCCCTCCTCCAGGGCAATCGTAAGTTGATGGCACATACACCCACGCTCCTGCGCCGCGGCTTGCCTATACGAGTGGTTCGCACGGTCAACGAGATTGACAAGGGTAAAATGAAGGTCCTCCTCGAGCAGTCCTTCCGCCGCGAGCTCGAGGAAGAGGCTTTCTGGGAACGCATGGAGCGCGACCTCGACTTTGTCATCGTCGCGGGCGACTACGCCGGCGCAGCCATCGTCACCCGCGAGCCCTGTCCAGCGGGCACCGCACAGGCGGTCGCGCCCATCACGTACCTCGACAAGTTCGCCGTGCTCCCCCAACACCAGGGCGACGGCACGGTCGACTTCCTCTGGGTCGCGCTCCACGACGAGACGTACGGGCTCGGGCTGCCCTTCTCCGCGAACCCCAACGGCGGCAAGGAGGGCAAGGGCGAGGGCCGCGATCTCGTCTGGCGGTCCCGCGCCGACAACCCGGTCAATAAATGGTACTTCGAGCGCAGCACGGGCCACCTGCGGCAGGGCGACTGGGTTCTCTTCTGGTGCGACGCGGAGGTGCGGCTCAAGACGGAGGAGGGCCGCCGGGCGAATGCCGGCCTGTCGTTCCTTGAAGAGTGGGAGGTCGGCCGGCTCGCGACGTGGAGCGATGTGGTGATGAAGATACCGTCCAGCTGGAAGCCGAAGAAGCAAGTAATGAATAGCGAGTAATGAGGGCTGGAACCCATAAAAATATACACGAAGCATTTTTTTCGCGACCTTAATCTGCTCCCTGTCGATCATGCATTATGACTGTTGTGCTATACATCCCTCTGTGTATCTCTAGTATCACATACATAGACTCCTGGATACTTGCCCATCACTACCCGGTCTCAGTTAGCTAGTCTTCCATTCTTCCATACCAAAGCACGCACTGGTCGCGTCATCGAACTATCACATTTGTCGTACAGGGAGGCAGAAATACATCAGAACGAAACGAAAATGTATGCTCTGCGATCGTCGTCATCGTACTCTCATGCCTTACCACGGGTCGCCCGCGTGCTGGTCCTCTTGACCTTAGGTTTGACCGGACTGGAGGAGATGGAGTCTCCAGTGACCACCGCACCCAAGTGGGCACCCCCTTCGCCACCCTTGCTCCTGCGGCGCCATGGAACCACGGTCCGCCGACCTCGCTTGACATCTTGAGCGAGCTGCTCGATGCCCTCTTCGACCAGGGTCTTGAATCCATCGACAGTCCATCGATCAAGGTTGCGGATGAGCAGGTACACTTGGATGATGTGACTTGGCCGAGTCAGGTCCCATTCGTGGAACGACGAGCTCGCCCGCCTGCTATCCACCTTGGTTGACGGTCCCGGGTACGCAGCGGAGACGATCCTCTGTGCACGCAGGGATCAGTTTCACAAAACTGACAGTTGACGGCAACAGATGGCACTCACGAACTGGTCGACGTTGTCCCACCAATCGACGTGTGCTCGAACGGTGCCGTCGGCCCAGACGAGGCCGATGACCGGCGCGTTGACATTCAGAGTATACAGCTGGCGCAATGCGGCCGCTGTAGACATGCGGTTCTGCCGGTACGCAACAGCGAGCTCTTGGTGAGCGGGCTTCTTGTCTTCCCAGAACGTGCTCGCGATCTCGAACCGGCTGCTGTCCGGAAGCTTCGCGCAGATCGTGCTCTGCCACTTGAAGGAGGACTCGCCCCCGTGGCTGGCAGAGTTGTTTGCTCTAGGGTTGCGAGAGAGCACGCCGAACGGCGAGTTGGCAGAGTCTGACAGCGGTTTGATGCAGCGACCCGGAATGAAGAGGGACCCGTCGGGCCGAACAGTTTTCGCGTTGAGATTCTGTGCTCCCTTTGCGCTCGCCGTGTACTGGTCAAATGGCTGGGGAAGAGAAATAAGGCATTGAGACCTGCGTGCGAAATGAGCAAGGCTTCTGCATGTCAGTTTTGGCTAATGACTGACTTATGGTCGCTCCTTTGTCCAGCTGGGACACGCAGAATGTTGTAGCTGGAAAGGGAGAAAATATCATGCAATTGACCCCAACGTACTGAGACCATACGCACACTTGTGCTGCATAATCAGCCTCTGACCACTTAGAACTAGAGCTGTGCATCTTTCTCAGCCTTGACCATGCCAAGAATACGGCCTGAAGATCTCCAAGTAACTTCAGGCATCGCTTGTGTGATACGTCCGGTGAGAACAACCGGGGTGTGGTACTCCTGGCGCGTTGAAGGAAAGCCAAGAAATTGGGGTCATGAGTTCGTGACAACTCCTCATGCTCGGTCGACGTCTGCATTAGTTGCATGAGCCCCTCCGAACACGATAATGACGGGAGATGCCTCTTTACCGGTATCACCCATGCTTGTGGCAAACTTCCGAAGAGACTGAATATCACATTCGCGCCGGTACGGATATGAGGTGGCATGTCCTGATGATAAGACCCTTCCGCAAGATTCTGATGGGCAGCCCAGACGGCGAACCGGGCAGGGTCTTTGGCAATCCTGGAACAAAGTCAGCAGCGCCGAGTATGATGGTGTGCGGTAAATACTGACTGCGATGCAGTAAGCGAACGCGGTTTACGAGTACGAGAAGAAGAGCTTGATGATGCCTGCGACATCATTCACTCGAATATAGATCTGAATTGCTAAACGCGTGTATGGCCATCAGGAGGCTTTGCAGTCACAGTCCGGATGCTATAGTGAATTACTCACAGGATTAAACGTGTTGAGCATATGTATGATGTTCCAAGAGGTCGTCAATGTCGTGAAGTCGTTACTTACATGAGATTCAACAGAGAAATCTGGAAGGAGAAGAAAGAGGGTGCGTGGGAGAAGGTACGGCTTCTGCAGTGGCACTAAATACTAGCGCGTCTATTTCTGTACGCTCGTTCGCACGTGATCGCGTTGCACCGGGAGCTTCGCGAAGGCTAATCGGCCAGAACACAGAATCCAACGGTCTTGCGAAGAGACAAACGAAATCTGTATAAAGACAGTCCTTATACAATAGCGACACCTCTCACAAGAAATTCTCCAACAGCTTCTTCGATGCCTCCACACCAAGCTGGGCCAACGATTTAGTGCTATGTATAAGATTCGTATTATCAGAGGACTCACGAACGTAGCCGCGTTTGCGGGGAAAGCCTGTATGTGACATATGAGCGCTGAGAAAAGTTATTGTCTTTGCGAGCAAGTGTACTCACACGAGCCATAGCAGGACCAAGACCTTTCCAGAGAGCCGCGACACCATCTGCAGCAATCGTCTTACGCGCACAATCCATGAAACCAGAGTAGGTCCCCGTCGGCGCAGACTGGATTCTTGACTTAATTACCTGTAAGAGACGTCAGTTTCTTCATTCCTAAGATGTCGTGGAGCCGCCACAAACATCAGGAGGGATGGCGATAGACCACATCGCGACACCAGCCGTACCACCGGCGACGATGATCGCGCCCAGGTTGAGGTCAGAAGGCGACTGTCCAGCTGGCGTCAGCATCTTCTTTGTGACTTCGTACGCTGCGAAGTACCTGCGAACACTAATTCAGGAGATAGAGCGGGGAAGCTGCACACACAACATACGCTGCGCTACCGGGACCGTCTCTCGCAACAGTGGCGACTGAGCCACGAAAGACACTGCGCACGCCTCCTTCGCGGTACAAGTGCTTGACGACATCAAACACGCCGTTGTATTGGGGACCACCCGGGGTCTGTCCTTGGACCTAGTGGGTATGAGTCACGGGAAACCTCGGACATGACATGGCTGGGTGTCGCACCTGCAAAAGTACCTTCGCCCGCTCTACCGGCGCAGTGACAAGGGTGGTGGGTATAGCGGAGAGGAAACCGGCGGTCGCAAGCTCCGGTATCGACAGTTCGCTACTTGTGCGATTAGGCGTAACTTTTTGAATGAGTAGCTTGGACATATCGTAGGCCTACAGAGCATCCCGTTCAGCGGAAAGAGGAGGTTGATGTATGCTATGCTCACCCAGAAAGAAACAGCGAATATTGGGGTTACGCCCAGTAGTGGAGGGACAACACCGCGATACAGACTAAGAGAACATAGACCATAGCTTGTGAGGATCTAGCAGCAATGAGGACGATGAACCAGAACGCACCCAGTGACACCGTCTCGCGCCAACGCCTTCTTCACGACATCGATCGCCCCAGAGTACGTGCCCGGCGGCGCCGTTTGCAATCTCGTTTTCGTCAAGTCGAAAGGATGTCCTGGGTCGCGCATTTCCTTCTCAGCCTCCGTTGTAGCCACGGCCGCCTGACCAGCACCAATATGGATGGACTCACCAACGAGCACGGCCGCGACACCACCCGCCCCTCCTGCAACGAACGACCTGATTGACTCAGCAGTCGACGACCGGTGGACCTCCTCCGCAGCTGGTGTGTCGCTCTACGCCGCGTGAGCGCCCTCCAACGAGACGCGCCTGAGAGGATGATATACGCACCATGGTTGTCTGTTGCCCACAAAGTCTTCAAAGGAGGAAATATAAGGGAGAGGACAGGAGGCACACCGACACCGTGCGATATTTGAGGGCAAGACAGATGCCAGACGCGATCTCCTGCGATCCCCGGCAAGAAGGCTACCCTTGGCGTTCATGGCGCGTGATTGCTCCCCTTGGAGAGATCGGATCTGGAGAACCTCCAGACAAGGCTGCGCCTAATGATTAATCAGATAATTGCGTATTGCCACAGGCACAGTCACCACATTCAAAAGTGGGCGAAGGCTTCAGGCTATGATGACTGTAGAATAATATCACTAGGATACTGTCAAGTCTCTCGCCGTCGAGAAGTGCTGCGCGAGCCAGTGCGAAGGAGCAGGAAGGACGTCCCCGCACTTGGCCTGCGTCCGTTTTTTTTCGACTGTCATTCCCCGCACAGACTATATATACTGTTTGTGAGTGTGGGGAAGGCCGCCGGGAAGGCGATGGAGGTGCGCTAGATGCGCTTGTCTTGACCTCGGCCATAGATTAGCAATGGTCGATCGTTCCTCTCGGATTCTGCCGCGCTTCTTTATTCTCTCGATCCAACGTCTGCAAAAGTATTAGTCGGAAGCACTGGCAAGCCATCTGCCTACGCGCTCCGTTGAGTTTCCGTGCCATGGCTATGTGTGAACCTCAGAGTCTTCTGAGCAGCACCAACGTCAAGTTGCTGACAACGATGAGGCGTGGCATTGAAGTGATGGTTTAATTGATGTTCGACCTACAGTGTAATACATAAACGCAGTTACATCAGTCAAGTTGATTGTCTGTACTCTGCGTAATGATCGAGGCACAAGCTGTGGCGTTATCCCTTGGACGTTCCATGCGCATGGTCATAATAGCAGATACACAGCGAACAATATACATCATACACATTAATTACTCTAGTATACGAAACCTACCAATCGCAATCTTCGATAAGTCTATAAGACACAGCATACCATGCACAATCCAAGAATTGTCGTATCGAGGCTCAAGATCCTCAAGACTAGCCGCTACGACTCCCCATCGTCTGGACCAAAGCCCCCGACAGGCTCATAAGTCGCCTCGGTCGTGTCTCGCCTCCACACCCACCGCACGCCCCAGAAGAACAGACCGATCAAGACCACGCCAATGGTCCCAACCGCTACAGGCGCGCCGTACTCGGCGTACCAGCTCGGGTTGTATGGCAACAAGAGCCTGTCGATTTGCACGACACCCCCGGTGCCACCGCCAGTCGTCGAGCGGCCCCACGAGACGACACGGGCCCAGTCTTGCTCGCCATCTTTGCCCCGCGCGCCCTTGATTCCGACAAGCGTGCCCGCCTCGCCGTCTTTCCCACCATCGACGACACGGATGAGGAGGTCGCCATATGCCGAGTCGGAGCTATGCAGCGTCGTGTATGTCGCAGAGTCGTCAAGTGGAAGTGGGCTGTTGTTCGCGAGGGCGTCGATCATAGCCCAGGAGTCGGCGGGAGGGGAGGTGGACGGACTGGACGGAGTGGGAATGAGGTGCTGCTCGACGATCGCCCGGAGACTCTCCTCGTCCGAGTAGAGTTCTGTGAGATTGACATCCTTGAATGCATCGTCTGTCGGGCACAGGAGCGTCCAGCCCGAACCAGTCAAACCCATGTCTGCCCACCGCGAACCTTCAGGCGGCGCTGTCCCGTTGAGGATCCAGTCAAGACCCGCCTTCACAACCATTGTGGTCATGGTTGAACCTTTGGCCGCCTTGACCAGCTTGCCAACGGTCAGCTCGACGGAACGCGGAATCATGATGTCGGAAACCTCGTGGATCACTCCAGTCTGCGTCAACATATTGCGCGGCGAGAGAGCCGATTCCATATCTGCCCAACCTCCACTTGAGGTGAAGACGACCAAGCGCGTCACTCCGCGTCTGTCAACGTGTACGTCGGAACCTTCCAATGTTTGGAAGGTACGTTGAGAACCATTCACCAGCGGGTCAGCGTATTCAACACCCGCAAGTACGTGATGCCGGATGACGCGCTCCAAATCCGCCTTCGCGGATGACGAGAGCAAATGATTGCTGACGAGCAATCCGAGGCGCTTGAAGGCGCCGTTGGGAGGGATTAGAACCGTCGTCTTCGGCTTCAACTTCAGAGTATCTGCGAGGTTGGTGGAGAAGATCCCAGTAATGAAAGTGGAGAACTCGATGTTCGGTAATGCAGTCTCTAGCGCGTCAGCAGGAGGGACCAATGGTCGAGAGACGAAGTAGATCATCGTGTTGTTGACTTCCACTACGCGCACAAGAGATGTCAACCGGGCGAGCAGGAACGAGGGGCGATGTGTTTCATACCTTGGTCCATGACCCCAGCTCCAGCGAACCGGATCGCCTTAGCTTGGTTCTTCTTGCTATCATCAGTGACTTCGATCGTCATCACTTGATGTCCGCCAGCAAGTCCCGGCTCGTCCAAAGTAGTCTCAACCAACATGCCGTCCTCGAACTTCTTCGGAGCCCACTTTCCGGGGATGAAATGGTACTGCAAAAGCCGTTTCAACTCTTCGCTACCACGATGTGGCAGTTCGTCATTCGCAAACATCTTGATGACATCGTCCCGAGGTGCAAGGATCGTATATTCCGTTTCCATGTCATTGATGAGATGAGTAAGATTCACGGAGTGAACTAAGGAAACAAATTCTGTGCAATTGAGCGCGAGCAGGTACTTCTCCGGCGTCAGTTGAAGAGCGCCTGGAGGAATAAGGAGGGAGGAGATGGTATGCAGGACGCCGTTCGACGCATAGATATCCCGGTCAACGACTTCGGCATCGGAAACCTTGATCTTGTCGTCGGAGGGCACAATTTTAAGCGTACGACCGTCGATGGTGGGGACTGAAAGCACAATGAGTCAGTCAGAGGACGAGTACTGGAACATGGAACACGTACGATCAACAGGCTTCTCAAACGAGTCTGACCACTTGACCTTGTTCTCCTTGAGTAGTATCGCATGCATGTTAAGAATACGTGTTAAGTCGTCAGTCGCAAATTCGCTCTCGAGGTATAATCGTTCCAGCTGTGGCAACGCCTCCCAAGCATCATCGACTGGGAGGAACAAAGTGAGAGTCGGCGTGTTGTTGAGAAACTTGGTGAGCTCAGGTGTGAGAATCTTGTGAAGGTATGAGAGGCCAGGGTGACGAGAGATAACAGTGGCTGGACAAGCGCGACAGGAATAGCGTTGGTAAACATTTCAATTGGGACGGCACAATAGACTCACCGAGGTCCGGCGGCATCTCCAGTACTTTGTCGATACCGAGAAGAAGGCCGTTTGCCGTGGCTACCGAATCCTTGACTATCTTTACACCACCCTTCCCAGACGCGTCCACGCCGACCCATAAAGCGTCGTCCCTCGTCGATAACCGTAGCCGCTGGGAATCCGTTCCGAGCGTGCCGTTCTGTACAGGCATCCATGGAGGATACGGAGGAGGTTCCTGTGAGGGAGGCTCGGTTGTATCTCGCGGGTAGAGAAGAGTCCGATGCTGCTGAGGCGTTTGCTCGGTCGGTAGATCCTGGAGGGTATAATTGAGGAGGTGGTAGAAGAGCTGTTGACGAAGTCGGAGCTGGAGATTGTCCTGTAGTTCACCTATGTCGTCGTCTAGTGCCTGCTGCCAGAGGAGGTTGGAATGGCTGTGATGCTTGATGGCTTCATTGGTTGGGGCGAAGAAGGTACTACCATTGAGCTTGCTGAGGGTCGGGATGAGCTTCGCACGTTGCAAGAGCTTTATAAGAGAGAGATAATCGGAGTCATTGTAGAGAGCATCAAGGAGCGTTGTTGACTGGATCGTCGGAGCTTGCTGGTGAAGAGGGAGCTGGGCCGACGCGACGAGGGGTATGAGGGCGAGAAGGCCGGCGGGGATGCACGACCACGGCCACATCGCAGGTGGCGTGCAAGTAGTGTGAGGTTAAGCTGAAGATGAAGGATGGACTATGAATGCTTATAGCTATTAGAGAGGCAGGCTAGGGCAAGTGGGCAAGGGAACCTGGCACTGGCAGAAGGAGATCGTTCAGCAGGGGAACCGTGACTGCGCAGGGATGACGTCCTGCATACGACCCACGTGTCCGTAGACGCCCATAATGAGCTCGGCGCTTATTGAATCGGCATAAGGACTGGGATACACTGCTTGGCACCTGGTCTGACTGACTCTGTTTACTACTCTGGTCACTTGTCCTAGACCTGCCCGAGAGTGCCGCTAGAATGCGCTAACAGTCGCCATCGCTCTCTGCGTTCCCCTAGAGATCTTTGCTCTGGCCGCGTGTACTCTATCGCTCTCTCTTCCCGTTATAATGCTCGACCTCGTGCAATCCTACACTGGCTGCCCACCATCCAACCTCCATTTCTTAAATCTGCCTCGCGAGACGCTGCTGGTCAGTCTTCTCTTCCCCATCCCTCATGCGCCAGGTGAGCTGATAACGCCGCTTAAGCTATATCCGTTTGCAGATTCTGTCGCCGTGTTCAATGCACGCACCCTTGCTTTTCTCCGTGCACTCGCATTTTGGGAAGTCTTCCCATCTACCCGTCACATCGCCCAATCGGTTCAATGTCTCTCGGTCGAGCATACCATGAAGCTGGTACGCGTGTGTATTCCATCATGCGGCACCTACCTCTCATCTCCACCAGGTCGTCGCGTCCTTGGCCAATCGGGTCGTCGCATGGTCATTGTCAGGGACCCAGAACGATTACTGGCGTGTCCATTCTTCTCTTCTACTTCCCGAGGACCAGCAAGTCTCGGCCCTCGATTGCTTGTCTGGTAATAATCCTGATTTTCCTCTTCGTCTACTCCTTACCTCCTCCAGGTCTGCTTGCGATCAGCACCAAATCTAGTCTATCTGTGTACACTCTAATTCTAGAGAATGACCTGCCCACATGGTCCTTGAAGTGGTCGTCCACGTATGCACCGCATCTCTATACATTACCATGTATGTACATTCATCTTCTATCGCAGTGTGCCTACCCTATCCCGTGTGCGATTCTCGCCATCTCTCATGTACATCTCGACTATTTGCCTGGTGAGTGCCGTAACTGGAGGAAAACAAGATCGGAGGTCAATCGTCGTATGTAGCGCGATAACGTGGTTCGCATATACTTGACAACTACTGGACGTCAGACCCAACGCGTCCCCCATCCACGGCCGGTCACGGATTTAATCTGGCGCAACTCGCCCACCTCTAACAGGTGAGCTGCTGTGCTGCTGCTATCCCTACTCCATGCTAAGTGGTCTAGTAGGGACGACCCTATCCTATACACTGTCACATTAGATGCGACGTTACGCATATTCATGCCCGTACTCGATGCGCCTCAGTATCTACAACTCCACACTACGCTTGACACATTCTCTTCACTACCCTCTTCCGTGGTATCCCAACAATTGAGCTCAAGCGTGTTCTGGTTGGACCGCGAAGTGATGAGCGCAGCATTCAAATCCGTCCTGGGAGAACCACAACCTACCCAGGAAGATGCGCGACAGCGACGCATACGTGAAGTCGCTGAAGAAGGTTGGGATCTATTCCTTCGAGTACTAGGCGATGGCTCTGTGGTGGTCCAGGCAGTCGCGGTGCGTCCAAGTATGTCCACAGTCTTGTCCGCTCATTAATCTTCCAAGTAGAATATCGACAGGCGGCCCCCCACGCTTCTCAAACAGTTCACCCTACTGCAAACAGCCCCTGGAGTCTTGCCAGGACCTCCGGGTCACCTCTACGTCGTACCAAATCCTGAAAAGGGCACGCTGACACTGATCACTTCTCCACCTCTAGCATCATACGAGTTATATGTGCACCCATTCTTCGACGCTAGTGTGAATGGACTGAAGCTCATAGCATCTGGCTCAGTCCATACCCACGCGGACGCCCCGGGAGGCCAAGATCCGCGTGCAGAGATCGTGAGATATGTGAGGACTCCCAACGGCGAGGGAGTAGGTGCAATCCGAGGAGACGGCTGTGGTGAAGTGTGGACCTTCGACTGGGCCAAGACAGGTACATTGATTAGGACTGGGAAGTGGTCGGCTGAAGAAGGGGGACACGTAGACCACTTCGTTGTCATTGACGCAGGTCAGTCTGACTGCGGGTGTGTGCATGTATCCTGTGATGTTGAAGCTTCTGTCTCACAGGCCGTTACTTTGCGACGTATTCGTCCTCCACCAGCCTCCTAACGCTGCATACCTCTCCCGCGGCTACTCTGCCCGTTTCTGCATTAGTCTTGCTCTTCGTCCTATCTGCGCCACATTCTCACCCAGTCCGCACCCTCGTCGGAGTCACATCTGCACAAACAATTCTCCTCATTTCCGCCACATTGTCCGAGCCGTCGCCGTCTTTGACGCTACTTTCTGAATCTTTTCTGCCACTGTCGTCACCTCCAAAGATGATCCTCCCTGTGGATCCTATGGAGTGGGTTGAACGGGCCGGATTGAGTTCACGCGAAGCCTCACGGGGACATGATGTGCTCTTGAGCGTATCCGAAGATGGACAGCTTGCTTTCTGGGTGCCCGAAAATGAGATTGCGCACCACGCGACTAGTGCGGTCAACGGCAACATAAAGTCACTAAATGGGATATCCAGCAAGGAAGCGGTATGGAAATGCACAGGGCACGTTCGAACGGGCAGGAAGGGGTTCACTATCGCGCGATGTAGCTCAGCGAAGAAGTCAGTGCTAGGTTAGTGACGTACTATCCAGTAGCCTATGGATACGTGCTGACACGTTGTGGATGCAGTCGTCCCAATCCCTGAGGGTGAGGAGCTCACAATTTGGGACTCAAAAGAGTCTGAGTTCTCGCTCGGACTAGAATACCGACAGACCTTGAGGTAGAGTCACAACTTATCACATAGGCTCCCATGTTCAATATCGTATTTGATAGTGCATCCGACCCTATCACCGATCTAGACTGGACAGCAACACCAGATAACCAGTCCATCCTCGCCGTTGGTTTCGCGCACAGGGTGGAACTGCTCTGTCAACAACGAGCGACATACTTTGAACGGACTCCAGGTTGGGGTGTGTGTTGGAAATTTGATCTAGGAAGGTCAGACCTAGGAGTTGGCTTTTGGCGTTCTCTCGAAAGTTGAACCACCGCTTCTAGCATGATCCCCCATTCAATAAGTGACTCTATATGGCTGGCCCGCGGTACCTTGCTGGTCGGCGCCGGGCATCTCATGTTCATGTTCGGACAAAATCCACAAGCCATGCACAAAGACTCCGAACCAGAAGGCCTTTTCGAACACGTCGCAAGATTGAATGGTCCACTGGAAGACTATCACCCGCAAATGATTCTGCAATGTTTATTGTGGGGTAAGGATGGCTTCTCAGGATTTGTAGTCCACCCATATTGATCAACATCGACTCGGTTGTAGAGAAAGTCGAGCTGGTCAAAAAGGTTATCGTTAACCTTGCGCGCAACATTGACTCTGGCCGCAATGTCCACGATTGGGAGAACGTTTCGATCGAGCACTATCTCCAAAAAGACGAAGAGGTCAAGGCGGTCAGTTTCCCCATAATTTAACGGCATCACTATATCAATGCGCGATGTCCTTTCCAGACTCACTCCCCGCTTCGGCGAAAGTATTCTTCTCTCTTCGATATACCGGAAGCAAAAGAGGAGTAAGTGGCTCTGACAGGATTCTGAACGTTTGCTGAGATGGCTTGGCGCGGTTCAAACAGCGCGGAAGAAGACCCGTTCTCCTCAGCGGTTGTGCAGAAGCTCCTTGACCGCCTTGAGGAGAAGCCAATTTCCCACTTGACTCCACGAGAGCATGCATCCCTAATGATCCTGATTCAGACGACGCTTGAAGTCTGTCGAGTCTCAATGCTTGTCTTGTCGACAAGCCCTTGATTAACAGTCACCGTTTTCAGATCCAAGAGCAACGTCGTGCCCTCGACGCCAATGGGCTTCGGTACCTCATATCGATGCGCATTTTTTACATCCTAAATCGTCGCGCTTCTGAGCCGAGTACCCCATCCTCCGGGAATGGGGCAAATGTCGTCGTTGCTGGAACCCGTCTTCAGCGGCGTGAACGCCTGCGATATCGCGACATGATCTGGGCGTTCCATAGCGAGAGCCAGGACCTGTTGCTCTCCACGTCTGTCTCCGCGTGCGGTGGTAAGATGTGCTGGCCTGATGCCCGTGCTCTGGGTGTCTTCCTCTGGATGCGCACAGGAGATGGAATGGTAACAAAGGACCCCTTTACGTGATGTGCATGATCTGACTCTATTCATGACCTAGCGCGCCCATATGGAAGTCGTCGCACGCAACGAGTACATGGCCGGCGACAACCGTGATCCGACTGCCTGCAGTCTCTTCTACTTCGCGTTAGGTAAAGTGAAGCTCGTGCATGGGCTGTGGCGGCAAGCGGCATGGCACAAGGAGCAGCAAGTCATGCTCAAGTTCCTCAACAACAACTTCAACGAACCCCGCTGGCGCACTGCGGCGCAGAAGAACGCGTTCGCGCTACTGAGCAAGCGCCGCTTTGGTATCGTTCGCCCAATGTTATATCCTTTGGATTGCAAACTGATCCACTTTTGCAGAATACGCGGCGGCATTCTTCCTTCTTGGCGGCAGTCTGAAGGATGCGGTGAACGTGTGCATTAGGAATGTTCAGGATTGGCAGCTAGCGGTGGCGCTTGCTCGGGTGGTAGAGGGCGACGACGGACCCATCCTGCAAGACACCTTGAACAACACAGTCATCCCGCTCGCATTCAAGGATGGGAACAGGTGGCTAGCAAGCTGGGCGTTCTGGCTGCTCCGTAGGCGGGACCTCGCTGTCCGAGTTCTGGTGGTAAGTACCTAATTGCCTATGATGAACCTAATGAACCTAAGTCTTCGGACTAACCGAATGTGCCAGACACCTCTAGAGGACATTGCATCTGTCACAGACGTAACGATCACCGAGATAGGGGACCCTCACTACGACGATCCCAGTCTTGCCCTCTTGTTCTCTCAGCTCAAGTCTAAGACCCTCCAAACAGCGCAGGGTACGAGCGAGATATCCGGTCGCACCGAATTCAACTTTGTTCTGCAGATCGCCCGGGTGTTCTGCAGAATGGGTACGTCCATATGTGATGTTCTTGCAACGCCCGTTAGCCTGACCAGTCCTCAGGTTGTCACGCCCTCGCGCTTGACCTCGTGCGCACGTGGTCCTTCCAGAGACCATCCACCGTGGTCCGAGACAGTCGTATGCTCCGACCCCCAAGCCCTATCTCGACACGTTTCGCGCTTGAACCTGCGCTACGTCGCCAATCGTCCATTCTCATCGATATCGATGTCTCAACTGCACCACCTACACGCAGGGCATCTCCATCACGTTCGCCTACCCGAGGCGCCTCACCTGTGCGAACTACCGTGAAAGAGGAGTTAAAAGCGGAGGGCGACTTGGTGGCACGGAAAGCGGGCATCGGCAGTCTGATCAAGTCTGCAAAGCAGGATGTCAAAGTGCCCGAGTTTGACATGAGTGCATTCTTTTGATACCCTACACGGATTTTGGACGGACTAGATCTAGAGACGCGTCTGTAATGAAATTGTATTGTGCGGCGAAAAAAGTACAGCAATGAGATGGTCTTCTTACTTCTTATACACGAACTGGACATAGCCGAACAAATCGTCATCAACATAATGCGTGAAGACATGAATAAGTGGACAAGAACGTAAGAGATGATGATGTTATCTAAGCCTCGACGTTCACCTCGCGCTTCTTGAGCACGAGATCTTTGCCGATCATCCGCCGCCAGACGTTATGCACGTCATCAACAACCGTCTCGAAGTGCGAGGTCGCGTCGTAAGAGCGGGTGATGAAGATGTTGTCTGCCTCGCCGCCAGACGTAGGAGTATATAGCGAAGAGACGGAGACGAACCTAGATGATCAAGGTCAGCTTTCGATAGGAATGAAACGAGGAGTTCTCGCTCACTTATCGTGGATGGGACCAAGGAGCTGAAGACCAGGAGCAATCTCTTGCTCGGGTCGGTCGGTCTCCACAATGGTGCTGACGATTGCAACGTATACGTCCTTCGGGGCAACGTTGTGCGTTGAAGAGACACATGCGATGTATATGTCTGACAGCGACGGTAAGAGATTGCTCGGTCTTCCTGTGGATATGAACACGAACCGTTGCGCCTGCTGACCTGGTTTTGAGGAATGATGATTTGTGCACTGTCCGCGTCCTCGGTACCAGGAATCGGGTGCTTCAAGAAGCAGATGGCGCGGACGACCTTTCCCTCTTCCACAACGCGAACCTTGCCACCCTCGACAGCTTTGCCAGCACCGAAGTAGCTTGGGTCACCGACGACCTGCTTGGCCTTGACGGTCTCGTTGCCGCTACGGACACCGACAAAATTGCCATCGGCATCGGTCACAATCTCGTCAATAGGCTTGTCGAGCATATAGGTACCACCGTAGATTGCACTCAGACGGGCAAAAGCCTGAGGCAACTCGCCGAGACCGTACAAAGGATAAATGTATGGCGACTTGCCGTACCGTGCCATGGAAGACGTGTAAAGAACGATGCGCTCGTATGCTGGCCTTGCAGCTTTCTTCTTGTAGCTATGTTGTGTCAGCAGAGGGCCAATTCCACTCAATGGAATACGTACTCGTCGTCGAGGTAAAGGGCCATAGCGTGTCCGATGAAGTCTTGAGTGCCAGGTTCAAGGCCGAACTTCTCGTAGACAGCAGCCATAGTGTCCTTGTCCAGGTCAATGCCTGGTACAGGTTGCATTCAGGGCACCGAATGTCGACGGCTGAAGGACACACACCTTGGTGGGTAGCCGGATCGTCGTCCTTCCAGCCCTGAAGGAACTCGAAGAACTTCTTCGCTCTCCGCTTCTCAAAGAGACCCATGAGAGGGCTCTTCACCGCCTCCATCTCCGTACTGGGCACCTTGGAGATCCTGCCATCACGGTAGACGAAGCTGCCCGAAATCTGTTTGAATTCGAGGTACCGAGTAACGTCGGTGTGAACGAGGATACGGGTGAGCTCTCCCGAAGCGATGATGAACTTCGGGATGAGATCGACGGCGTAGTCACGATCACGACCGAGGTCTTGGGGAACAGCCTGGTCGGGTCTGAACTTGCGGTAAAGCTACACGCAAATCATGGATAAGGATCGGTGCTGAGCAGGCTGAGGTTGGCCAGCGCTGACCTGGGTAAGGTTCAGACTGGCACTGTCACCACCGTAATAATCGTTCCGGTCCATGTGGAGGACCTTCTTGCCCTCGACAGACAGGAGACCGGAGAGGATACATTCGGTCAGACCGGTACCGAGAACTACAACCTGGTACCGAACGCGTTAATGATCACCGTATGAGTCCGCGAGGAGAGCGTACATCGTATTCTTCATCCATGGTCACACTCTGGAAGATTGAGGGAAGAAGGGGAGGAGTGTGAGGAGAGAGAGAGGAGAAGACGCGTAGTCCGTACACGAGCTGCTATATGGCCATCGATGTAACACGTGCGGTCCCCTCGCCACACGCCTCCTCATCAAGATCCACTACCCGATCAAAGTCTGTCCGTTCGTCAATGCTCACAACTTGCTTCAAACACATGTGTAGTTAGCGAGTGTTAATCATACAATCGTGACCTTAGTATAAGCATGATCAACAGTATTGAACTCAGCAGAAGGGGATTAAACACCTAGGTGAGGGTAGGGAGTGTGAGTACTTGAGTCAGTGTAGCGCTCACATCTCAGCGCGGAAACATGTGTACATGCAGAAAGCAGACGGTGATCTGTGGGCGCATGATTTGGCTAGTTGATCAACGCCTAGAGGCACGGGTGAACCGCCTTGGTAGGATATTATCGATCTGTGGGCGCATGGTTTGGCTAGTTGATCAACGGCTAGAGGCACGGGTAAACCGCCTTGGTAGGATATTATACTCCTGCAAGATTTCCAGCAACACAAGAGGAAGACTCCGAGACGCTCGTCATGTATTACTACGCTGCAAGATTTCCAACAACACAAGAGGAAGACTCGACGCTCGTCATGTATTACTACAGCCCGGTACCTCATATCCAGCATACACACCTAGTGTTGTGCTTGGCCGGCCCGGTACCTCATAACCAGCATAAACAACATCCGCTGTTGTTCATGCACCGTCAATATAGTTATCGCGATGCCTGCGTATGTTGATTCAAGGTACGACATCTAATGCAAACCAAAGCGCCAATGTCAGCGAGTCGTGAAAGTTAACCATCTGATGGGCCGGAACCTACACCAGACCGACGTGTTTCCGATAGAGAGACTGCTACTTCCTCCCCTTAGTGTAGGAGGTAGGATTGCTGACCGTGCTTCATACAACATAGGCATGGCCACGAGTACCGCAATTTGCAGCGATATTTGAGTCGACGTGTTAGACCCTCTCCCCCGACCCAGGCGACGGGTCATCTCATATTCATCGTTTTCGGCTAGACCTGGATGGGTGAAAGAGCCCACGTACTTCCATGCCGCATGGAGGAATGGCAGAGGAGAGGGATTCAGTTGTGCAGCGGCTGTATGGTCCTCCGACGACCTCCATAGCAATGGTTTGACAGCCAACGGCTTCCGCAGCATCTGTCAGCTTTGCAATCTGAGAGGGTACAAGGGAAGAAGGAAACTCACCAGCATTTTGTCCCAATCAGTACTCTCACCATTACCAACGGCAGCCGCAGAAGCTGAGCGCATCTCATACATGCGTGGCTGAGGGATAAAGTCCGCCATAGCAGGTAGCAGTCCTACATCGCGTGTAGGACGCCGGAAAAACGTTATACATCGCCAGCTCACGAATGCAAAGATGAGAACTATTGCCACCCCCACTGCAGCGGGTATAGCGGGGGAAGACTTTGTTGGACTGGTGTTTGTGGTACCTGAAGCTGGAGGGGGCCTGGTTGTCGTTCCTGGTTGTTGTGAATCATCACCATTGTCGGATGCTACGTTGATGACTCGGGGGTAAGGCACTATTCTGTGAGGGATGCATGCAGCTGAAGCTCAGCAGATGTAAGCAGAGATGATGCTACAAGTGACACACCCAACGAGCAAATTGCCCGTCAAGTCACTGTGACTTTCACGTCTGACCAGTAACATCGAGCGGCAACCGGTGAGGGGGAGGTGGTCAAACAGAACGTGTTGCGAGGCAGTAGCGGCAGGAGTGATGTGTTGAAAACGAGGGCAACGAAGCAACCCTTCGCCGAGTGGGCTTTTGCAGGCTTGGGCAGGTGAGATATGGAAAATATTTGGGGGTGGAGTGATCTACTATGTGGGCCATGCATGGTGCATGGGAATCGGTTTGAGTCACGGACACTAAGACAGCATCGCATGAGTCAAGTGGTAGCGCTGCAAAGATTCACGATCCACTACGGGTCCACCATTCACTTTGCGGGGTGAGTGGCCGTGACTACAGAAGGGTTCGCGGAGGAAAGGCGGAGGGCCGGGGCGTGGGGTACAGTTCAGCGGCAAGGGTTGCCCAGCAATTCTAGATTTAGCTCTGATAGCAGCACGAATGACCGAAGTGGAACCTTCATCCATTCATGCAGCTCAGATTGTTCATAACGATGTGGACACACACCACAATGCAACGTACATGTGTTGGATGTCCCTTGCAAATGTACGGATCTAGTGAGCCGCCATGGTGCTGATAGCACACAACATAACTCACGCATCAGGGTTCTCCTGACTGGAAATCCTAGTATAGCGGCGATTCGAACCGAAGTCGCCGACTCGGATCTTCGGTATGTGTCATGGCTTGTCATCTCGGAGGTTGACATGTCGTAGAACATATACTTCACAACCCAGCATCGTTCACCGAAGTGTTGTATGAGATTTGATGATGCTTCGTTCGCGCCCAATGTCAAAATATCGATGAAGCCTAACTCGGAAGTGTAGTTGATTTTTGAGGGGTGGACGGGTCCATTCCATCGTGAAGAGGAATGCTATAGAGAGCAAGACATAGAAGAGGGGCAGAGACATCAAAAAGCATCCATGAGTTCAGAAGACAATGGCACAGATCTAGACATACTCAGCAAAGTGAAGCTTTGAACGACAGGGTCGGCCTCTCATGGCCGTTACGAGAGCGTTGCTGTGCAGATGAGAGTCATGAGACGCTCCGACTGAAGCTCGGAGTCACCAGCTCGACTGTGACCCAGGTGAGTACATAGTAGTAGAAGGGCTTTGTCGACTGCTGCCCGAGGCCTATTCTCCAGATTATCCATGATGATCATCAGCATAGAGAGAAACATACGAATGAACGGCGGTAGTAGCACCTGGAAATCATTGGCTCCGTACGGACATTCTCGTGTTTACGTAGGCTTATCTAATCTTTCGAACACTTTCTTGACGACCCAGTCCGGATGAATTGGGCTCTGCACTGGATGTATACAGTGGACTCCAACTCCTCCCACTTCTCTTGCCTTGCCTGACACGCATGTCATGGAGACACAAAGTCTATAGAATATGATAGTTTCGCTGGACGTATAATCCGTCATGCTTCCTGACTACGTTTTCCGCTCAGAGCTTACTATCATAAAGTGCTGAACGTTATCATGACTTCTAGGTGATTGTACTAACACCCAGCGTCTTCAAGATCACCAACTGGCGATCGACTTGTCGATCACGTTGCCAGGGACTGCTTCAGTGAGCTATACTTATATCACACAATCTCAGCAGCTCGGTCTTCTCTGCATCTGACGTTATGGCGCTGCATCCCCGTTTCATACCCTAGAACGTCAAAGGACATACCCCACTGTTCGTCATCCTATTCCTTACATGCCAGTGTTCTCCGAGTAAGCAATCATTCTTGTACTTGAGATTCAATCCATGTCCTCCCTCCCCTGTTGGCTCACACTAGTCCTAGAGACTTGAGTGAACGCTGATCGCCCAGTCTCCACCGACATCCACTATCCCCTTGCTCGACCCTTGTCATGTCTGATCTAAACGACATAACTGTCCCCACAGCCCCAGGTAACATATTGTGCGTTCATAAGTTAGAAGCCATGGTTTGCTAAGCTGTGGCACCTTCATTTCTGTCCTGTTTATTTTCCTCTTTCTTGCGACTCTTTTTCTTCGGAATCCTTGTCATTGCTCATGGGATTGCCGTACGGGTTTTTGCATATCAGGGCCAGCAGAGATGGAAAGGTTGCTATTCGCTGTGTCCACTCTGGAGTCTGATGCTGATTATTGTACTCACAGTGAGTAGGGTTCCAAGGCAAGTCAACCCTTGCCGCGCATGACCTTCATATTTATATCTTTCTCCGATACTCGCAATCCCACGTACGTCGCCAAGTCGATATTGTACGTGAGACAAACTCTCTTGGGAGACAGTTTCACGGTACGTCTCACGGAGGTCTTGATCTTGGCGTTATGACGGGTCTGCTTGTCAGGCATACCGAGTATTTGTCGTATGGGACCATAGTTGGCTTATGGCCTCTTTGCCAATCTTTCTTCTCACCGGAGCAGCGTGTGAGCCTTAGGCATGTTCATACGTTTGAAAAATGATGGTCTTCGATGACATCTGTGACAGTTGCTGGGTACAACGTTTGAAAGATGATGGTCTTCGATGATATCTGTGACAGTTGCTGGGTACAGGGCATGCTACCGTCTACGACATCACTATCAGGACTGGATCTGGATCTGGTTTTGCGACCACACCCACCAGTCCTTGGCTTGTCGCGTTCCTTACGACAACTATAACCTGTTCACTGGAAAGTGAGTCTGGATCGGGTTTTTCGACCACACCCACCAGTCATTGGGTTGTCGTTCCTTACAACAACTACAACTCACAGCCTGTTCACTGGAAAGTGAGTCTCATATGACTACATGTATGACAGACAGTGCTCGTGGTCATACCCATATATGACTCGAAGGGTCGGGGGCTTAGCTATCGTGCAGTCGGCCCAGTTGCTGGCCAGCACGTCCTAAAGACACTTATTCAATCTACCGCCCTCTATCCCACAATCCTGGTGTCTTCGTCTGTGACATACATCTTTGGCGCCAACCCGGATATTCATCGCCCTCTGTTCTACAGTCCTGGTCTCTTCGTCTGTGACATACATCGTTGGCGCCAACCCGGATATTCAGCATCGATTTATCGATGCCGCTCATTGTACGTATCGTTATGTCTTTCGGCCTGCACATACGTACTGCTTCAATACCAAGCTGTGGGCATCACATACACGCATTATGTCTTTCTGCCTGCACATACGTACTGATTCAATACCACGCTGTGGGCATCACATACACGCTCATTGTGATTCGCAGCGGACTGGCAGAGACTGCACAACAACGTCGGATTCGGTCATACGCTGTCAGGACTAGGGAGAAGGACACTCCTCTGCTGCTCAAACGCTCATGAATCAAGGTCAAGAGCACTAGTCTGCTATCAGAACACGTCCAGCTATCGGGCAGTGGCCTTCCATGCACGTCATGAGGCCTATCAGAACACGTCCATCTATCGGGCAGTGACCTTCCATGCACGTCATGAGGCAGAATCCTTTGGTAGACGTGGAACATGACGGCAGCACGTTTGGTTTTGCAAGTCTTGCAGAACTTCCTCAGTATCCATGATATTACACCGGTAAGTGAAAGCGCGTCATTCAGACTCCTATGCTCGCCAACGGTGAGAACCATACGAAGAATATGATAGATAACGACAGAGACTACATGAACAAATATTCATGGATATCGAAGTGCCAACGGTGAGAACCATACGAGAAATATGATAGGTAACGACAGAGACTACATGAATAAATATTCATGGATATCGAAGTGATCTTTATGGTCAGTTATATGAGATTAATTTTGTACTCGAAGCGCGGTGGTGGTGTAAGTTCTTTACATGCGTTGAACACATGTAGGATGCCACGCCAAGAGCAACGCCACACACAATTACGACTCGGAGAAAGTCAATATAGGACATGAACTTTGCGCGCGCAACCGCCCAAAGTTGTGCGTAACACCGCAGGGAGTCAATATAGGACAGGAACTTTGCGCGCGCAAGCGCCCATAGTTGTGCGTAACACCGCAGGGCATCATTTCAGGATGAGGCAGCCACGGATTGCACGATTGAGTTGGACGAAGTGATCGGAGAATGGACATATGGTACCCCACTTGCTGTTGCCGCCGAGTCGGAGAGGGAACGGGCGCGGCCATCGATAGAGGGCGTATTTTCGGATTCTTGGAATGCTCGCGGAGAGTGGAGGATGCGCAGAGATCGTCAGCCATGGCAGCGCGGCAGGTACAGGCTGTATAGCTGGGCACGTTCGTTGGAACGTAACTTGACGCGTAGTGCTTGGCCAGTCCTACTCGAAGGCAGATGAGAGGAAGATGAGATAACGTTCATGCGAAGGAAACGCGCCTAGACGAGAGATCTATCTGTATCATCGACCATCATCGTCCACTTTAGCTCCGCGTCTACTTCATATAAAACCCCATCCCGTCCTTTTCCTCTCTCCACAGCACCCTCTGGTCTGCCTGCACTCGCCATGTCCAACGCAATCACGTCCCGCATCGAGTGGTCGGCATCTCTCGACCCGACCAAGGCACAAGTGCCCACAGAGGAGACCAAGTATCATCGCAAGGTTTGTTCCAAAGCGATCGGCAAATTCTCCTCGCGCCACAGTACTTGACAAGCTCATCTTCGCGTCTCTGTATTCCAGACCGCCATTATAGCAACGATTGGTAATTCTATGTGTCTTTCGAGCAATGCGATCTCTTGTCTGAGCGCGACGGGAATGCAGGGCCCAACACTAACAGTGTCGAGAAGCTCGCTGAATTGCGCCGGGCGGGTGTGAACATCGGTCCGTGTAGTCCCATTCGATCCATAAGTCTGCGCTCTCATGCTCATAAACGCGATTGTTTCCAGTTCGGATGAACTTCTCTCATGGAGAGTATGAGTACCACCAGAGTGTGATTGATAACACCAGGAAGATGGTCTCTCGTACGTCCTAGACGCTGTCTTTTCTCTCCTTGCGTTCCTCATCTGCCTCCAGTCGATCCCGAGGGTCGTCCTGTCGCCATCGCTCTGGACACTGTACGTAGTCTGTTTTGTCTTGTGCCTGTCGCGATTTTCCAATATTCGTGCAGAAAGGCCCCGAGATTCGCACTGGTGTGATGAGGAACAAGACGGACGTGGGTATCGAAGTCATTCCTTCGTCCAACTGTATTTGCTCACATGTTGTACAGATCCCCATCAAAGCCGGCCATGAATTTACGGTCTCCACGAATCCCGCGTACAAGGATATTTGCGACGACAAGATGATATTTGTTGACTACGTGCGTAATTCTCACGACATTACTTTGTTTTGTATACCCACAACTCCCGTTTCAGAAAAACTTGCCCAAGGTTACTGCCCCTGGCAAGCTCATCTACGTTGACGACGGCATTCTCTCTCTGCTTGTCATCGCCATTGAAGGTGACAGTGTGCGCGTCCGCGCATTGAACAACGGCACCCTTAGCTCGCGAAAGGGTGTCAACCTACCGAAGACCGATGTTGACCTGCCCGCCCTGTCTGAGAAGGACAAGGCAGATCTCCAGTTCGGTGTGAAGAACGGCGTCGACATGGTCTTCGCTTCGTTTATCCGTCGTGCGGACGACGTACGCGACATCAGGCGTGTGCTGGGTCCTGACGGCGCGAGCATCAAAATCATCGTCAAAATTGAGAACGAGCAGGGTGTCCTCAACTTCGACGAGATCCTTAGGGAGACTGACGGTGTCATGGTTGCACGTGGTGACCTTGGTATCGAAATTCCCGCAAGCCAAGTCTTCCTTGCACAGAAAATGATGATTGCCAAATGCAACAAGGCCGGAAAGCCCGTCATTGTCGCTACTCAGATGCTCGAGTCCATGACGGTCAGCCCTGCTCTTCTACACTTTGAAGTTGAGAGATTCAGCTGATATCTATGACAGTACAACCCGCGCCCCACTCGCGCTGAGGTCAGCGATGTTGCGAACGCTGTCATGGACGGCGCGGACTGTGTCATGCTTTCTGGCGAAACGGCGAAGGGTTCTTACCCTATTCAGTCCGGTACGTTCATGATTTGGAGAAAGCACCTGGCATCCTTCTGACGGCATTCGGGCCAGTTCTCATGATGGCGGAGACGTGCTTGCTCGCGGAAGCTGCTGTTTGCTATCCTGCTTTGTACGACGAGCTGCGCGACACTGCCCCACGCCCCACGGAAACTGTCGAGACCGTCGCCATTGCCGCCGTCGCTGCTGCTTCGGAGCAAAATGCAAGCGCGATCATCGTGCTCTCTACTAGCGGTAATACTGCGCGCCTCATCTCGAAGTACCGCCCATCTGTCCCTATCATCACTGGTGAGTGACTTGAGCATTGATGAAGGGGTCACAATTGACGAAGTCCGCTAGTTACGCGCAACCAGCAGACGGCACGTCAGATTCATCTCCACAGGGGATGCTATCCCTTCTGGTACTCGGAGCCTCGCGGCATCGAGCCCCACCAGTGGCAGACGGATGTGAGTGATTACGTTGCCTGCGAGTGGTAGGCGACTGGATGACCGAAACGCTTCTCAGGTCGACAACCGCATTCGGTTCGGTCTCCGGAATGCATTGAAGCTCAACATCATCAAGACGGGCACAACTGTCGTCGCAGTACAGGGCTGGAAAGGCGGCCTTGGCCACACGAACACGCTGCGCATCCTGTCTGTCCCCACGGACCCGGCGGATCTGGCTCAACAGCCTTTGGGTGCCTCCTAAAGGCAGAGCGGTGTGCGCAGTCGTTGTGGCAAGATGGTAGGGATACGAGCAGTGTATTAGTAGGATGCGTGGTGCAATATAACATAGACGTTCCCATCGCGCATTGCCTGGCCGTGGACGAACTGAATGGAGAGGGACGATAAGGGTAAGTGGGATGGTCAGCTCCGGCGTGTGCCGTAGTGGACTGGTGCGCCCTTCCTTGAGGTTAGGCGCGCATGGAAGATCAATGGCGAGCGAGTGCACGTGGCGATCACAGGCCAGAATTGGTTGTGCAGTTGGGACGAGCGGTCTGTCCTCCACGTCCTGTGCTACAGTCCGTTCCCTGCCTGAGCCTTCTTCCCTTCGCCCCTCTCGCTCCGTCCTAGCCTATAGCCCCCTAGTCGCCTCTAATTTCTGCCCGGGCCTTTGGTCCTCTCCTCAATGGCAACTTCAATATACTTCCCGCAACGCGGGAATGGTTATACCGAAAAAGCGCGTCCCGCCAACGGTCTGCCCACGCATTCTTCCGCCGTACGCGAAAAGTGGCAGAGACATCACCACTCCTCTTCATGGCTCATGCCCATATCTCTCCCCATTCCTGGTGTACGCACACGTCGCCTCCGTCTCATGCTCCCGAACCTCCCCAAGCTGCACCACAGTACCATCACACGCTTTGGCAGGAGACGAGGCAGGTTGATACTTGCCGCCGGATTCCTGGCCTGCGTCTGCACTATAGTCATGATGCTATCCTTACGGGACCGCTTCGTGCCAGAAGACAGGTCATGGCCGACCTACTCAGAGCCTTCGACACTCGTGTATCGGCGTGAAGACCTGCAGAGAATATGGGAGTGGGAGGTAGCTGCTGGACACTACCCCAGTGCGCAGAAAAGTGCGTCTTCGTCCGTTCGCAATCTCGGGCGCGCACTCACGAGCCTCGATAGTTCCCGAGAATATTGGGCTCATGGTCCCTCCAATCAACCCCGCACTTCCCCCAAGAAAGTCTTCGCCGCTCCCCTCGCGTTTCCGCCCGCCATCTGTGACGAATACGATTGGGATTGGCGCTAAGCGTGTGTATCTTGACATACAGAGCAAACCGCCCAACGTCGCGTATCCTCCGCGCCCACTATCCGGCAGCGTGGCAGACATGGATGTGGTCATGGAGCACTGCGACTTCTCGCAAAATAAGGTAAAGCCTAATCCACTTCCCATAGCCGTATCATTATTCATCATCCGCCTAGTATGTCCGGGACTGTCTTGAGGTGCTGCGACTTGGCGGAGGGTTGGACAATGGAGCCAGGGTGCGGAGAGGGAAGATGGACGATTGGAAATACATCTACGTAGAGGACGGAGAGCTGCAGAACAGCACCCAGACGGTCGTCCCACAGGTCAACCCGGCAGTCGCACTCAAGAGTCAGGGTGTCGCCGATCCCAACGCGGGCTTTGTCAGAAAACGCAACGCTGACTGGGAACCGCACGTGTACTTCCCTCCACCGCCGAAGTATGTCCCTCCTCATGACTATCCGGCGTCGTGCGAAGAGAATCCCCACCTTTTCCACATGTTCTGGACGGGCCCGTTCACGGACAAGCCGTATCTCGCGCTGCTGTCGTTCCTCTACACGCAGAATCTCGGACTAAACCTCGACCAGGAGCATGATGACCCCGCGATCTGTCGACCCAAGTTCTGGCTCTGGATCAACCCCGGTCCGGCGGCATCAGTTCCAAACCCAACGGCGATGCGCGACATGTTCGAACAACTAAAGTCTAACCCTTGGGCATCTCCGTTCTTACACCCTCGATTCAAGGACGTTATCCAGTTCAAGCTCTGGAACACGACGGAGCAGCTTGATGGTGTTCTCGAGCTCAAAGAAGAATGGCGTGACCTTCGAGATACACTATTCAACTCGGGCGGTGTGGTGGAGAAAATTCCTCAGCAAGTTGATGCTCCTTCTGATTCGAATGGTTCTGGCGCTACAGAGCCGGGTGCCACCAAGTCCTCGGCCAATGACGAGGACGACAAGCTGAATCGAGTAGGATCGAAGTCGCCGTCATCATATGACCGCTTGTCGGTCATCCTCTCGGATATGGCGCGGTTCGTGCTCTGCCATCGGTTTGGTGGTATCTATTTAGATGCGGACACGGTTCTCCTGCGCGACTGGGAAGAGCTCTGGGGTTGGAAGGGCGCGTTCGCCTATCGGTGGTCACGACTGGAAATGTACAACACCGCTGTGTTGAAGCTCAACAAAGGCTCAGCTCTGGGCACGTTCCTTTTCCGGACGGCTCTTAAGAACGGGTTGGACTTCCATCCGATGACTGTCTCAAAGTACACGAAAGATGCCGCTTTGGAACCTCTGCTCATGCGGTTGCCCGACGCGCTCTTCGATCCTGCATGGTTGAACACGGAAGACTACCAGCGCGAGCGCCCGCCTCAACCCTACTTTTTAGAGTAAATGTCTCTTCATCTCAATGAACAGAACGAGATGCTCAGCCCTACACTTCAGGTTCGAAGACTTCTTCTTAACGCCTCGTGAGAAGAGCGCTGCGCCCCAAGCATTAGGCTTCACGGGCTTCTTCAGGGGCGCCTATTCGTACCATTACCACAATGGCTGGTATGTACCCTCCCTTCTCCACCGATCGAAAAATGTATGACTGTCCGCAGGTGGCAAGCGATCGACGCAATACGCAACTGGCCAGATCTTGGAGAACGATTTATGAATGGTGAGCGCCAGGCCCGTGCGCAGGTAGATGCCAACCAAGCGGCACCAACGGGGGAGAGGACGACAGAGTTCCCGGAGGACCTCGTGTCGGACGACAAGCGGGATCTCGACTGGTCAGCAGTCTTGAAACGGCAGTTCGAGGCATTCATTCGCGGAGAGGTACCAAATATGTACGGGGAGTGGCTTAAGTGGTGAACACTGTACACGCGCAGCTTTGCCCTCTTGTCACGGATGGCTGGACTGCAGATGCCGCGTTTCACGTTCTTCCGCGGTGTATATACCTCCTTTTGACCCGTCGTCTAGATCTCTTGATTTGGTGTTTATTCCCGCTGCTGTCCGTCCTTCAGTCATGTCTACCGTGCTATCTACTCCCATTTTAGCTAGCCCTCGTCTTTAGACCACCAGTCTGATGTAATGCGCACACACTCCCACATTCTTCATATATTTGGGTTTTGAACGCTCTCTGCATAGGTAGGTCGATCAGGATACCACATGTCAAATATTTCACGATACAGACGATATCCACATGCTCATACGCACATAGAATATGTATGTATATCCACACATGGCAACACTGGGATGATGAATTCTACATCTACCTAATCAGGAAATTCCGTCCTGCATGTGGGCGCTCCTGTTCATAAAAATATTAGCCTCACAGTACTAGTATCCCGCCACCATGTCCGAACAGAACACCTCGGTTCTTGTAGTTTGCCTCGGGAATATTTGTCGTTCTCCTATAGGAGAGGCAGTCCTCAAACATGTCGCCAAGGAACGCGACCTGGACATAACCGTCGATTCCGCTGGAACTGCCAACTACCACATTGGCGAAGATCCTGATGATCGGTGAGATTAATATTGATCGTCTTTCCTGCCCTGGTATGGGCCTGCGTCCCTTCATTATACTCACTGTTACTCTTGCGGGTATTGGTAGCTCGGTAGTTATATGCGAGAAGGTGACGGTTAACCCTTGCTATACACCCCCCTGGTGTAATACCTGATCTGGCGTTCTGACATAATTGCATCCATTGTCTGCTGCTGCGTCCAGAACAAAGTCCCGATCAAACACGCTGCGCGGCAGGTGCAGGAATCGGACTTCCGCACGTTCACGCACATCCTCGCCGCGGACGAATCAAACCTGCGCAATCTGGAACGCATGAAGCCGCGGGACGCGACCGCGGTGGTCCGTCTCTGGGGCTCCTACCTCGACGGCGAGGCCATCCCGGACCCGTACTATGGCGGCTTGGTGAGGACATGCATACGCTTTTTCAGTATCGATGACGCGGGTCGCCGACTCGTGCATGTACCCTTGTTCTGCGCTGTGCTTGAAGCCTGAGGCTGAGACGAGTTCACGGCTGCGCAGAATGCATTCATGGACGTCTTCAACCAGTGCGTGAAGCTTTCAAATGCATTCCTCGACGACGTCTTCGGGAAAAGCACGCAGGGCCTCAACACTGCAGGCATCTCACCAGGTTGGGACCGGTTCTCGACATTCTGAGACTTGATACACACTATGCTCGCCAAGTGCGTTTAGGTGCGCTCTTGCTTCAGTGATTCGATCGCATAGCCGCTCACTCGCGTCCGGCAGCTCTCAGCTGCTCTTCACACAACGACCTGAACCGTGTGCAAACGGAGAAAATATGTACTTTTACATAGTACATTGTATTCCAAACCTGTGTGCAGACGGAGAAAATATGTACTTTTTTATAGTACATTGTATTCCAAACCCTAGAGAGACATGTACGATGGATCGCTCAATGGTGTGTGGGCATGTCCACAGAGGCCTTGTTCCCGATCACGTCCTCCGCCTTCCACAACGCGGTTGTGGTCTTGTTCTGAGTGTAGAAATCGATACCACTGAAAGTGGCAGTGAGCACAACATACGCATTCATGAGCTGCTCCACCGAAATCTCACCTCCGACCGTAGAATGGAATGTCACCCAGGAAGCTCGCCCTGTTCCCACTCCAAGAAAACATGGGGAGAGGTACGGGGATAGGAACGTTGATGCCCACTTGGCCGACCTCGACCTCGCGTTCGAACTTGCGAGCTGTCGCGCCACTCTGCGTGAAGATGGCGGTGCCATTCCCGTATTTGTTCTCGTTGATGATCGCAAGGGCGTCGTCGAGCGTGTCTGCCTTGACCACAATAAGCACAGGGCCGAATATCTCCTCCCTGTTATATACATGTATATGAGTATGTATGCAATATCATGGGTAACGCAGAACTCGCCGGTAGCACCGCATGGTGGTGGTGGCCTCGATTACAGTCGGCCCGATCCAATTACCATCTGGGTAGCCAGAAACCTCGTAGCCACGACCATCGAGTGCAATAATGCCACCCTCCTCTTCTGCGGATGCGATTAGGCCAGTGATGCGTTGCTTAGCTGCAGGTGAGATGACAGGGCCGCTAGAAGACAGGGGTCATCCGTGAGTAGATACGTCCAGCACCAAAGGTAGAAGAACACTCGTACAGGTCAGCGCCCTGCTCGAAGCCTTGATTGACCCTCAGTTTCTTTGCGCGCTCTATGAGCTCAGCCAGCCAAGACTGCGCATTGCCAACCAGCACAGCTGTTGAGAATACTCAGCGTTACCGAGCTGCTGATTCTTTCACATCGGACGCACCGACAGAGATAGCCATGCAGCGCTGACCAGCAGCACCAAACGCCGCGCCAATGATCGAGTTGAGCGCGTGGTTCTTGTTAGCTAGAAGTAGGTCAGAAGATTATCAAAGGTGAGAACTAGATCCCACCGACCGTCCGGCATCAGTACTGCATGGTTTTTTGCACCGAGATTTGCCTGGACACGCTTGCCAGTTGCGCGACCCCTGCTCACGAGGTTAGGTACGCACGTAGTGCACAGCTCATGGCCGCTGACCTTTCGTATATGTGCTTCCCGGCGCGATCGCCACCAACAAAACTAATAGCCTTGATGGAGGGATGGTCGCAGATGGCGTTCACGGTAGGTACGGTGCCATGTATGACATTGAGAACACCAGCTGGCAGGCCTGCCCTTTGGCACAACTCTGAGATGATCATAGCGGCACCAGGGTCTCGCTCTGAAGGCTTGAGGATGAGGGTGTTGCCCGTTGCAACAGCCAGGGGGATAGTCCAAAGCGGTATCATACTAAGAGCCTGTTAGGCTACACCCAAAAGATAAGCAGCATCCAGGGCCTACGCGGGGAAGTTAAAGGGTGCGATGCTGTCGGAGTGCTGGTCAGTTAATAGGTTACCAGTTACATTAGAGATGAACGTACCTCGCGCAAACGCCCAGTGGCAGTCGACGTGTCGAGGTATCCATATCCTTGGAGACTTATACATACGACATTCGTTTAGCACTTCAGAATGAACATTATACATGCACATACCTTCAATGGTGTCACCCATGAGTGCAGTGGGGATGTTACACGCAGTTTCCGCAACTTGGAGACCACGGAGAAGATCTCCCTGCGCATCTTATAATAGATGAGTTGACGGACTTTTGAACACATGAGGGTAGATGAACGGACCGGGGTAGGTCTTCCCTTGCTCCAGCACAATGCTGTTCGCAATGGCATCACCGTTCTTCCTCAACTGGTACTGAAGACTACGGCAATATAAGGCTACCTATACATTGCAAATGCGAGCACACTCACTCCATGACAAAGCGCTGACGAGTGAGGACGCTCGAGCGGCTCCATGTCTTATACGCAAGAGAGGCAGCGTCGACAGCCTGTTCGAACTCCGCAGAGGTGGTTTCTGGGACTCTCGTCAAGAGCGTTTGCGTTGCCTGAACCGGCGACGTCAAGCGTTGGCTCTCAGAGATTGATAGAATAGCCACATACAGGGTCCACGACGTCGATCCACCGGTCCGCCTTGCTCTCGACGAACTCTCCGCCGATGAAGATTTTGGTGTTCGCACCAGTTGCACTCGTACCCTTCCACTCCTGGGAGATCTTTTCGGCCCTGGACTTGGCGGTCGCACTCAATCCACTGTGAGGCGGACGTGAGGCAGAGGTCGCCAACGAGCGCATACTCATATGGGTCGGACGGGGGAGCTTAGCAATAGGCATGATGAGCAGAGTGGAGTGAGAAGCGTAGACTGGGACTGTCCCTTGGGCCCTATTATCGTTGTAAGCGAGTGGGCGACAAGTATTTGAGCAGGATTCGCAGGGCGCGTAAATATATTCCGCGGGTATTCCGGGCGATGGCGTCGCGGCGTTGGTCGGGACTTGGAAGAGACTCGGAGAGGGTCTCACTATGGGCGCGTGAGTGAGTTCCGACGTGATCATCATGTGGCCTTCCCCGCAAGCGCTCATAACGCGTCGGCGAACGCGTCTGATCCGCCCTCTTGTTGCTTCAAGCTAATTAACCCAAGGGAACTCCTTCCCCTTCCGCTCTCATACACCATCGTCAACGTCTCGAGAATGCCTCCACCGCCCATCCAAGTCTTCCTCACTACCATCGCATCCCAGCCTGCCCTCAGACAGCGTCAAGGTGCGTTCGCTGCATTGATCGGCTCTGTGCAACTATTCATTGAATCGACTTGGGTCGCACAGAGTATGTCCTCCGCGTGCTGCAGGTCAAGAAGGTGCAATTCACATCATACGATCTCGCTTCGGACGAGGAGGCGAAGAAACTGTGGCGGAGGAAAGCCCCACTAGGCTAGTACTTCAACCTCCGCAACGCCAGTACGCCGGGGGCTGACAGCATGTGTAGACAAGCAGCAGCTGCCCGGCCTCCTCATCGGCGGCGAGTTTCCTGGAGTATGTGTCCTCTCAGTTGAAAGCATACCTCCTCACTAACGTTGACACCATGCAGACGATCCAGGATTTGTGAGTCTTTTTCCAAGCTTACTCTCAAGACAATCCCGATTCTGATCGCACAGCGTCGCTCAGTGAAGAAGCCGTCGAGTTCAGCGAACTCGACCAATTCCTCCGTCTCAACGAGGATTGGGACCCTCTCGAGGACGACAAGCGTCTGCTCCGTGCCGTGCCTGTCGGTATCCCCGGAGCTTACGCCCCTGCGCAGATGAACCCGGAACACATCTCTCCCGCACCATCCCCGACCAAGACAAAGCCCCCGCGGCAAGGCGAGATCGATGCCGGGAACACGCTCGGAGATGCGGGGCTCCACGGGGTGAACGTCACGGAAGACGATCTGCTCAAGCTCGTGGAGGAGCTTGGTCTCGACGAGGCTGCTGCGAACGATTTTGTCAAAGGTTTGACGGGGGCAGAGACATCGTCAAAGAACGAAGCGCCCCCTGTGAAGGAAGAGACTCCTGCTGCAGCGGAGACTCAACCTGCACCCCCGGCGAAGGAGGAGAAGCCGGGAGCACCTAAGGTTGAGGAACCGATAGTGGAGGTGGATGATATGAAGGCGGCCGAGAAGACGGCGGAATCTGCGAAGCCGGAGGTGTCGACGGGGGGTGTAGGAGCAAGTTAGCGACTGAGGACAAACCGGGTGCCCTAGAAGAGAAGAATGCATAACGACCTCATGGATATTCCACACTTGCATCTAGGATTGTACGACAATGTACATATATTCGGGAATATCATGCACGACGAATTCTACAGGGAACGTTGTATGGTGTACAATGCTGCTATGTCATTACAAGATCACTAGCGGGAGAAGGTCTATAGTCGTCTATACAACCCACATTCCAACGTACAATCGACAGGCATCCCTGCTCACAACCATGAAATAATCTGCTATCTTACTGCTCAAAGTAGTCGTTTTCGGGCGTTCGGATACGTCTACGAAGTGGAAGGCCAGACTCGCTGAAGATGGGAACGGTTCCCTCAGCGTTTGCAGGCGTTGTGGGGACTTGATAAGGCGGATCCCAATCATCTTCAGGCTCAGTCTTGACCTCCTGTTCTCTCTGGAGGCAGAGTTGTCAGCGCACTTGAACGAACAACAAACCCTCTACACAGACCGTTTGTCTCGAGCGAGAACTGCTTGCATCGGTTCTTCTACTGGCAGGCGTTCTGGTCCGACTCTTGCTTCCTCGCTCCTTCTCTTCTGAGTCATGCTCTGAATGGCGAGACCGCCGACGTTTACGCGATTTGTCCTCAGGCTCCAGTGCATAGCGCTGCTCCCCATCAGAGGGAAAATGCCACTCCACTATAGGCATGAGACACGCGGCGAGGCCAATGAACATGAAGAAGAAGAACACGCAGGAAGCGAGGAAGGCGAAGATGATCGGGAAGCGTGTGGTGAGACCACTGCGGTGACAGGACAGGTCAGTCACGCATTCTGCAAGAACTGTGGAGAATGCTCCTACCGGAGGCCGCGACGCAACACAATACCCCGGAGAGTGCCAGACAGGACTGCGAGCTCGCGTCCATGTCCTTCACCAATGCTCTTCCACTGGTCACGCCGGCCGAGCTCGATTTTCGCGAGAACATGGCTGGTTCCCGCGACGAACTCACTCAGCATCGGAATGCGGATGTCTACATTTCCTGGTCTGTTGTAGAAGTACGTCCACGGGGCTGCGTACTGTGGCAGGACAATCGCCTGCATTGCAATGAGCACAGATGCACAGATGTGACAAGAGTCGTATCGGGATACGCACCGGCTTGCGCGCGACGGCGATGGTGTTGTTTGAAGGAGTAACCATTGTGAGGCTCGCCATGAAATTTCCCAGGGCAACGTTGGCTTCGCTGGCCGGCACGACCAGGAGTAATGAGATGTCATACGGCTGTTGTGCGACTATGTTCGGGAGCGCTAGCTCAGCATATGGTGACCCGCCGTCACTATAGGTCGCGCATATTGTTAGACAGAGCGGTTTTCGAAGATAATTGAAGCTAATCGACGGACCCGTATTGGAGGAACAGAGGGATCTCCCAGCCGATCGCAACGTTCTTCCATACCAGGTAGCCCGAAGCGATAGACATAAGGATGATGAGAGGTAACGTCACAGAGAACACCGCCAGAGGCACGAGGTGCGGCGCAAAAGGCCGGAAGAGACGAAGGGTGGCCCACAGGAGGTCAATGAAGAGCTGAACAGGGTGGAAGGGCCAGAAGTAATTGAGGAGACTACGACTATCGTCGGCCACCTTCCTGCGCAACTGTTCACGCTCTTCAGCGTCGCGCTCTTTCTTCATATGTGGCTCCATCCCAGCGGCAGCAGCGGACGCGCATACGTTGGTTGTAAATGAGCGTGGTGAGGGTACAAGGCGAAACGAACGCCTCGCCAGTCGCGACTTCCCGTCGTGGTATGTTTGTATGCCATAGTATTCTCACGTGATAATCTCTTCTAAGTACCACCCACCATGCACACTGATCTCAAACGACTCCTCGGCCTCCAACCAAAGTCGCCAGACATCTCCTCATTAATCTCTGTCCTCCTGACAACGGTGTCAAAGCCGGAAACCCCACCGCCCGAAGTCAAGTCGTATCCCGACATGGTCTACTTCAATCATTACGCATTGGGCCTTAGCCTTGCTTTCCGGCCCATCAACGGCTACGTGCCAACAGAATCGAACCTGGATCTCCAGAACTTGGTGCTAGATGGGATCTACATCTACAATGGGCCAAAGCCGAAGGCAGGGGCAAATGCCTCCCGTGCGACTACGTGGTCATACACCACCTATCCCATCTCTCCAATCGTCCTTAGCCTCGTTGCACTCCCAGCCAACAAGGATGGGAGGCCGCGTCCGGAATTTTTCAGTATCACACCGGAGACGACAGGGAAGGACTTCGTGTCCACTATGGGCGAGCCGGATCGGAAGGGTGGGGGAGCGGGTCCATCGTCGGGATCGATAGGTATCTGGTGTGAGTGGTCGAAGGATGGCGTGATGGTGGAGTTTGGAGGGGAGGAGAGCAGAGGACCACAAGCCTGGGAACGGGGGAAAGATGCACTTTGGAAGGTCATCAGCATTTTCCCGCCAGAGACAGCTTGAAGGTGTGATCAAGAAGCACTACCACTATTGGCTTCGAGAGTAGGTATGTACATCTTTCATATACTCGCGTCAACTCCAAGAACAACGACAAGTACAGCACGGAAGGGTATACATGTGGTGCTAAGTGCCAATCACAGAGTGCCCGCTGTGTGCGTCGTCAGTTGGGGTCGATTTACGATTGGCGGAGTCTCACTCACTGTAATCATACACCATGCGGATGGTCACGGTCTCACCCTGGGGACCGACGAAGTAGACGCGCCTAGTATACTTCTTCTCGCCGCTGACCTGCTCGAAGCCCCATACCTGCGATCTCGAGGTCAAGACCAACTCCACAGAGTCTCTTGGGTGATACACTTACCTGCTCCGTAACCCAGGTTTTTCCACTCTTTGCCGCGTCGCTCTTCGCGGTCGTGTAGATTATGAGACCATCAACAAGGGAATCATCGAGAGACCAGTCTCTTCTCAGCCACTCGCGCTCGACTTCCTCCAGGGCAACACGCCTGCTCTTCGAGAGTACGGAACCGAAGACGTGATCTTCGTGCGACCTCTCTGTCCAGTCGAGCATACGGTGCTCCTGCGTGCCCTTGATACCGCCAGAAAGAGTCTGGTCGACCTCAATGTGCTCGACATCACTATCGTCCTTGTAATGCTTGACGACGAGGTATACGGAGGCTAGAGAGATGGCCTTCCTGATCCACCAGCTGACGCCCTGGAGTCGAAGGATCTCGTCAGTGTCGCCACTGAGCGCCTTGTTCTATACATGCTCGTAAGAAATTGTCATAGACAAGGTCTGGGGAGGGCGTACCAGAGTGAATTTACCGCTGATGTCGCGGCTTGTCATCTCAGGAGGAGCGGCCATGGTGGATGGTGAGGGTAAAGCGGGGCGTCGTCACTAGTAGGAGAGGACTTAAGAGAGGTCTTACGATACCGTATCTGGGGCTAGTATTTATAGGGCAATAGGGAGACCGTCTTTGCTCGTACAATAGTCACATGAAATCAAAGACTGTCCACAAGAAGTGTTCGCCGGATGAAATCATCGACGCCATCGAGGGCGTTATTGCACCCGGTCACGCTTAGGCTGTTGTACAATGTTCCTCGCCCTCTGATACTCGGCCACTTGTGAGCCAAGGCCAGGGACCATCTGACCAGGAGATGAAGTGGTCGGCGCGATGTACTGAAAAGCATTCTGGCAGTGTGTGATTCCAGGTTCATGACCGAGCTTGTTAGAGGGAGCCTCACATACAACGGACCGCAGCGGTGAACCGATTGTTATTTGTCGACCACAAGGTTAGGGTGATGTGGGTGAGAGTTGGATGGTTTGGGCAGTTGCGGGGTGCGCAGCTTGAGTCTGGAGGGGAATGAAGAGGCTCGGCAGATGCTAAGAATATCGAGTAACGGGACGCTGTGCATCTGTTCTCATCGCTCACATTCCCAATAGCGAAAGCTCACTGCTTATGCAGACACCTGCATTCCCTTTAGCATCGTTATCATCTCGCCTTATCGCTCCACTCGATACTAGACTATCATAATATCACATGCAATGGCAGAGCTGGAGGCAGGGACATCTAGTTCCTCGCGGTTAACTCATGTTGGCGTCGACTCACCTCTCCTACTTGACCTAGAGAGGCCCGTCAAGTACACCCCAACCCACAGCTTTGAGCTACAAGAGCAAGCATTGTCGTCACCAATCACTGGGCAACATTCATGGGCCAACCGGGTACGGAGGGCGTTGAGGTTGGATCATCCACGATTCCAAGTTGTATGGCGCTACGTCCGTGGTCCCCGGCCTAAGGTTGACCTGTCAGGTACGTCTTGATGCTCTGTTTGACGGACATTTGACAGAACTCGACGGCGACAGAGCCAATCCCCATTCTAGGTCGTACTATTGCTGTGCGAGGAAGACAGTACACCCTGACCATTGAGCCGGCTCTCATCCGCTTCACTCGCCCATTCACCAAACCTTGGCTTTTCATCGTCCTTGCAGCGGGATACATCATTGGGTTCGCATTCTGGGCCAGAGCACAAGCATTTCTAACACCACCAGAGTCGTTCATCGGGTGTACGGCGACGTACTGGGCCGCGCTTGACGGTTGTGGGCTCGATGGCGTGAACTGCATGCCCTTCGACAACTCAACATTTGACTTCCGGTGCCCTGCCCAATGTAGCAATGTCGTGCTGCAGAACCCGAGGACGGTAGGTGACCAGCAGGTCAGCTTCGTCCCCCTGATCGTTGGAGGTGGCGACGTGGACGGGACCTATCGTGGGGATTCTTTTGTCTGCGCTGCTGCTGTCCAAGCGTGAGTAATCGCAGAAAATTCCAGTCTGTCACTGAGACTGACATCCGCGTCTGCGACTGCCGCAGAGGTCTCGTCAGTGACCGCAAAGGCGGTTGCGCTTCTCTCCAGCTCGTAGGCAACTTCACAGATTATCTTCCGGTCACCGCGAACGGTCTCACCTCGCTCGGGTTCCCATCCGTGTTCCCACTCTCCTTCCAATTCCTTCCATCCACTACCCTGCACAGTTGCTCCGATCTCCGCAACGAGGCACTCGCGTTCAATGTTATCATAACGGCTCTTCTATTCCTCGTCCTTCGGCCCAAGCCAATCGTGCTTTACTGGTGCCTGGTGTGCATCGGTTTCTGGCATGTTACACTGTTCTCACAGCCTATGGCAAGCCCGCCTCCTCTTGAAATCGCGTTTGAACAGTTCCTTCCCACACTGTTCGTCGCCTACGCGTTCTGGCGGGTCGCGTTCCGATTCACCCTGCCGGCGTTTAGGAGGGCACCCATCGAAGCATCTGTATGGTACCTTGCACCGTACTGGACCGGGGTCTTGACCAACCTCACTCTGGACAAGATTCCTATCTCACGCCTGGTTGCGTCAGACATAACTGCGCGCCCAGGCGGACTGACCGCTCTAATCATCATTGTACTCGTTCTGCTAGTCATCGTAATCAACCAGATCCGAGTAATAAGGAAGACTGGGTGGTTGCCCTGGTACCTGGGATGGTACGTAGTAGGCGGTCTGGTTGTCCTCGTGCTCTCGCAACTCCCCGGGCTCGAGCTTCGATTACACCATTATATTCTCGCTATGGTACTCATTCCCGGCACCGGCTTCCCGACCCGACTCTCCGCGATCTATCAAGGTTTCCTGTTGGGAATGTTCTTGAATGGGGTTGCGGCATACGGCTTTGATTCTATACTACAGACCCCAGACGATGTGAGTTTCAGGCTGCTTCCATATTGCTGCGGTAGTCGCGCTTTCTGACCGGACGTTGCAGCTGCGGCGCGATGCCCCGTTGGGCTCAGACTTGCCCTCTTTCGCCACGAACTCGAGCAGTTATAATTCCTCCCTTCCGTTCCAGAACCAAACGCTATTCTGGAACGCACTGCCTGAAGGAGAGAGCTGGGACGGCTTTGCTCTTCTAGTCGACGACGTCGAGCGGTATGTCGGTACGGCTCTCAATTACTCTCTGGCCACGCTGCAGCCGGGAATCATCCACTTCTTTAGGCTTGCGGTGAGTGCTTTCCCATGCTGTAGCCATCGTTGCCCCCATCTTCTTGAGCTTTCCTGGGTTGTATCGCTCTCGAGTGAATACTGACGCGCTTCGCTTCCCGCCTCTCCACAGTACACAAGCTCCGGTTCTTCGGGCGACTTCACGAAGGCTGCCACACTGTACCCGAATGGAACGTGGGTGGATCCTTCGCCGGGTCCTTCATAAAAGTCGCTGTTTCTCTGCTACTGGCGGGCTGATTCTCTTATCCGTACTCTCATCGTTGGGCTTGTGAATGCATCAGCATCGGACTATCTTTGTACTCATCTTCACGTAATCGGGCGTGCTGTTCCTTTGCAAAGCTGGCAATGCAACCGAAGTGCGAATTCTCAGTACCCGCCTTGGCATGCCAACCGCAGTGAACTTCATAGTCATCCTCGCCGCAGGTAGCGTCGCGGATGTCCGACTGCGGTTGACAATGAGAGCAAGCTCCGAGTGTAGATGGGTGTCTAAATAGTTAGACCGGAACCAATGGCAGCTGTCCGATCAAGAGAGATCCATTGTGAGATCGTGGCGATCCATCATTTTGGGCCGGTGGCTTTGAACCGGGCAGACAAAGCAAAGACAGCGGTATATGAGCCGTGGTCACCCCTTCCTTTCCCCTTGACCACTATTCCTTACCGCACACTATCCTCACTTCTTCGCGCCCTACCTGAATTTCTCTCGCGTAACATTTCAATCTCAACATGAACAAGAACCAACCCGCGCAGTTCAACAAGCCGGATGGTGAGCGAATGGTTGCGCATGGACCATGAATGTCTCAGTCATGGTGGTGTTGCGCAGACTTTGCGCAATGCAAGGGTCGTGCAGGTCGGTGGTACTGTAAGCTGTGTACGCCCCCGGATCGCCCCCAGGGCCAGGCGATGACTCTTGCCGTTGCGCTGCGGCATGAGCAAGAAAACGCGAAACATCTCAAGAAGGTCGCAGAGGCCTATGCAAATGATTGGGGCTACCAGCCTGAGCGCAACTGGGGCCCGGAGCCCTTGCCTGAGGGAACGACGGCCTGGGAACAGTCGTGGCCCGCGGATCGGGCTGAAGACTTCATCAACTACTGGCTAGAGAACATGGCGAGGGTCGAGCGTGGCGAAGACCCGGAGACAATGGACACGTTCATCGACCGGTTCAATCATAGATACCAGGATTGGGCCGACGAGGTGAACCAGGAGTTGGCAGCGTGGGGAGAGCAAGGGCAGGCGGCAGAAGCACAGCCGGAGGAGCAAGAGCCCGTCGAAGAATGGGACGGCGTGAAAGGTCTCTGGTACTCCGGTGGGTCATTCGATCCTCGCGACGAAGGGTTCCATTCTCGAGGACCTCTTCCCCCGCCGGTACCCCGCTCCCCGGAATCCATCGAAGAAGACGCGAAGAAGCTATGGGGCCTCGGTGTTGAAGAAGATCCATACGAGGTTTGGGGTATCTCGCGCGACGAAGTTACTCCGTGGTCGAATGCGCCGGCTCAAGTACAGCAGGGCTCCGACGTCACTCCTCACTCTTCCTGGTGGACGTACCACGCCTTTCCTGCGAAGGGTCCACAGCGCGACGGACGGCAAGGTCAGACACGCAGGCGAGGTCAGGAACGTGGTGGTGGCGGTCAGAAGAAGAGTGGGATCGTCGATGCTCCAGGTCATCGTCCTGGTAGACGGCGAAACCAAAAGAAGAATTACAATTGATTTATATCGTCAGGTGCGTCCTCGTCGCTCATACCAATGCAGCTTACTGATCTCTCGACAGGACTCATTCTCCCGATCATACCCACAACGTTCACAGATCGTCTGAACGGCGATCCATACCCCATCCTCCTATGCACGGCATCTCCTCGCGATGCTCGACGTGTGTTTGTAGCACTAACCTGGGACCCCATCGCTTGTGCTGAGCACTTGCATGACAACATCTCATTCACGTCGTTGTGTATATATTCGTCTGCTTGAGTATGAGTCAGGAACTGATAGTTCACTATGTAGCTGATTACTAACTCATCTCATCAAATATGGAAAGGAAGTACAGTACAAACATGGTCATACTCTGTTATTCGCTGTTGATTTGACATTTATATACGTCTGTATTTTGTAGCCTTGAACCGGGTGATTTCCATCGGTGACGTCAGCAGGCACTGTGGCAGTGAGGCTGCGGGTCTTTCTCTGTTTGACCTCTACTGAACTCGGTGTTCCCACCTTTCTTTCTCCACAACCACCACCATGAGTTACGATAACGCACCCCTACCAGAAGGGTGGATCCGCGAAGTTGATCCCAACACCAGGCATCCGTTCTGGGTGCGTAACGCGCAGAGCATGTCCCACAGCACGCAAGGACTGACAGCCTCCGTTCAATAGGTGGATACCAGGGCGAAACCTCCTCGGTCAATCTGGGTCCATCCATACGAGGATGAGCGGTTCCTCCACGAGCATCCAGATGTTCGCGATCGTGTCGCCCGAGAGCGTCCTGGCGAAGCTCCACCGCCATACGAGCCCCGGCGTCATTCCTATGCCGGCTCGCCATCAGGCTCTCACCCCACTGTACCTGGAAGTAATAATGAGTTGAGCACTTCACATTCGCAGCCGGGGACGCCCGGCGCTGGACAACAGAACAGAGGTTTTTTTGGGAAGCTGAAGGACAAGGCGATTGGCACCAAGGAGGAACGTGAAGCTCGCCGCAGGGAGGAGCAGCGTAGGCAAGAGCTAGTAAGTTAACCGGCATTATGCTCGTTTCTCTTGACATCTGACTGTTGTGGATAGTACATGCAACAGCACGCTGAGCAACGCCGCTTGCGGCAGCTGGTCTTGCAGCAACGCATGTCTTCGCCGTATGCAGGGGGCTATGGCGCGTATGGTCCACAGTATGGCCAACCATTTGGTCAACCAATGTACGCTGCACCAGGGGGTAGTCCCTTTGGATTAGGAGGCAGGCGGCCTGGCAGATCGGGCTTCGGTGGAGGCATAGGCTTCCCACTGCTTGCTGGAGCTGCCGGAGGACTGCTCCTTGGAGAAATGCTTGATGGTCCCGACTACGGTGGATATGATGGCGGAGGGTTTGACGGCGGAGGGTTCGACGGCGGGGGCGACTTTTGAGAGTCCTCGGTCGGACGCCCCCATCGACTACAGACACCTTTTCCTTGCGACATCCTCTACTGTGTTGTGGCTTTACCGACGGTTTTCATCGTTAGATAAGGCGGGGATTCATGTAACCAACGTGTAGTATACCAGTTTGGATTGTAGAACTAGTTGCGTTCCATAGTTGTAAAGAGATATCTGCTATGCTGGTACCAGTTCCAGTTCATCACACACAAGTTGCAGCTCATAGGGTTTGTGCAAAGTGCCATCCGACGTATCTGATGATGACAGAAGAGTGTGTCATAAGTACACTCGCGGCTTCTTCGCCGACCACGACCATCTCGCAGCGCGGAAGCGCGCCATTGCGCGTATCCACTCTTCCTCGGACTACTCCTGCATTGTGTTATCCGAATAGGGCTACTTATATCTGATTCTTAGTGAACGACTTGTGCGCCAACTTCGAATACGGAGACTGTCCGTAAGGGATATCTGAGAGGCGAGACAATGCCCCCACCAACCCTTCCCCATTCACTCAGCCCACATGTCTGCATATTGGCTTCCCCTGACGTCCAGGATGTGCTCAAAGGAGCAGGCCTTCCGCCTCTCCAGGAGATCCTACAATGTTTCTCGCCCTTACCACAAGGTACGTGATCTTGCGTCTCTGGCAGCCACGCGTATTGAATGCTTCGCGCAGTCACGACTCGCACAACGTCGCTGGCTTCTGTCCCGCATGCATCATTTGCCCTTCGGTTCTCAGATGTTGTGGAGACAGAGAATGCGGTCCATGAAGATGAAGAACAGCGCGCGGGAAGGACTATGGATTGGATCGGCTCGCGCATCACGCAGCGTTGCGAACACTGGATGAATATTCTTGAAATTGAGACAAAGGAGGGCGGGAAGATGTGGAGGAATCGCACGCCTTGGTGGGAAGAGGTGAAGAAATGTGTGGATGGAGACCATGTCCCGAGCAGTGTGGAGGGGTGGAATCATCCTGTGTCTCGTGCGTTTGAATGATGCATGCTTTATGTCTGGGACAACTGACCGGATACGCTGCTTGTTGTTTCAGTCATCCTTGCTGTTTCTACCACGGCTGTGAACCCCTTACAGGCCCTACAAGACTTGACTTCACGCGCGTTTGACTTCCCTCCATGGGTGGATCTTACGTCCTTGCGGTACTTCCTGATCATTCACCCCGCAAATTCACCGCTTACTGAGCCCATGTATGTGTATCTCCGATCTACTTCACCGCAAAGGAGTCAGGCTTACATTCACTCTACGAACCTATAGAGCAGAAGCCTTGTTCAATGCTGTCAAGAAGCAGTATGGCCTGCATAGTTTCCTTCTTTCCCTCGAACTCCCGTCGTCACCACTACCTGCACCTGTCCCAGTGCCAGCCCTGCTCCCCCGACTCCCGACCCTCGCCTCGCTTGACTCACCCTCCCTTCACCCCCAGGCCACGACCGATGATTCGTCGATCATCCCCGCTCTTACCCCTCCCCAACCTCCCGCTTCGCCCATGCCACGGCAACCTGCCCCTCCTCCACTCACAAACAAAACAGCCGAAACCCCTCAGCCACCTGCTGGATACAACGGAAATACGATCAGACTAACTCAGGATGACATCCAGCAGGTTGGTCGCTTCGTTCGCGAGTTTGTGACTATGAGCCTTGTACCTTGGATGGAAAAATGCGTAGTGGAATGGAACGAGACTGTATGTTCCAGTGTCAGTACGTACATGGTGATTCTCGCTCATCGTGTTGCAGTACTCGTCATCACGACGTCTCCCATCTCGGCTGTTCTCGTCGACGCGTCGGTTATTCGGTGCTTCTACGACAGCTTCTTCCCCAGCTACTCCAACACATGGTTCCAATCCATCTATTTCATCTATTAACTCGCGGTTCACCCATGGACCAAATAACTCTGTCAGTTCCATCACATCGGTAACGTCAATATCCACCATGGGCGGAGGTAGCGTCAATCAACAACGGCGACTCGCTGAGTTTGCGACGATCCTTGGTGACTATAAGCTCGCAATATCAGTTTGGGAGACGTTACGCAAAGAAGCCAGGGGTGGTTCTGTACGTTTAACCTATCAATCCAAACCGCTGGGTCTCAATCATTCATCTCTAGGACGTACTTCCACTATTGTCAGCTCCGTCGCCAGCGTTGGGCTTGCATGCAGACCATGCGCTCGCCACTCTAATTGGGCCTCAACCTCGACATAATACTCCCTTCGAGGCACCTGCACACGCTCAATATAGGGCTCTTGTATATGCTGTACGATGGGAGTCTGGCATTGATCGACAAGACTTCCTAAGTCCAACATTGGAAGGGGAACGATGGTTGGTCAAAGCTGCGTCCAGTGTACGCCCACTCGTACTTCGGCCCTCCCTAGACATTGCTGATGAATAATTGAAGGCAGAAGAGCCTCCCACTGCGACTTTATATGCACATGCTGCGTTCCTCAGCGAGCTCAAAGGTGCACGGCGTCGAGCCGCGCTGTGGTATCTGGTTGCGGCGGACAAGCTGGAGAAAACGGGCATTGTCCGTGTAATCCGTTATTTCACATCTTGATCCGGAGGTTCTAAAACGTGCATTTGTCACAGAAACCACTTGCCATGTATTTCTTCCGCAAAGCGCATGACCTCTACCAGGATCCGATTCCTAAGGAGCTTTCACCGTCTTTTTGGGAAAGTGAAGACAGGAGCCCTATCCGCTGGGATGGCTTCCCAGCCATACTTCCTGGTATTGAGCACGAACTGGGTGAGATAATCTCGTCTGGCTACATACATCATTCGCTCACCAACGTTTTCCTCAGGGAGATTGTTGTACACTACTGGTGATATTGCCAGCGCGGTGAAATATTTCCTCGGACTCCTCCAGTCATCTCCATCTCCGAGACCGACCTCTCATCCACCTCACGTCAACGGGGCCGGTTCGCCACTTTTGCCACCTTCTAGTACTGACAAAGCATACTTAGAAGATTTCCTAGTAGCTCTCAAGGCCAGTATATTCCAGTGGATTGACCTTGATGGTGCTGAACCTCGATCTCAATATCAGCACTACAAAGCAACAGAAGGGGAGAAATGGAAGGCACTGAATCTGCAGCTTCCTATCACATTCTGTCAAGCAAAGCAGACTCACATCCGTATTCCCGGCGATGCGGTAGAGGGGGATTCTGCAGTATGGGAGAAGTTAGAACAAGATTGGTCCACGTTTTGGGTAACGCGGAGCAAAGAGAAGCTCGGGAAAAGTGGGAAAGCAGCGATTGGCGGTGAGCAATTTGTGTTCAAAGTTATGCAGACATAGTTAACATGTCAGGCAGAGACGTTCTGGGTGGACCTCGTGGTTAGGAATCCCCTAGAGGTCGAAGTCTCCCTGTCAAGCTTAACCGTGAATGTTCGAGAAGCCTCGTTCAGAGACGTAGCCGCGGCACTGGATTATGTAGAGGTAGAAGTCATCGACGAGGTGGGCCTTGGGCCCAGAGACACCCGTACGGTAAGTGTCCATCCCTTCTTCTTGTGGTCGCGACTTATCGCAGCAGATTCCCATTGGTGTCAAATGTTCGAAACCCGCGTCACTGGTGATTACGCATGCAACGTACGAATTCTTCTCGCTGCTCCCGACTGCTGAATCACTAGCTGTGCGGGGACGCCGCCTCAATGACACTCCGATTCAACGTCAAGGAAAGGTATATGCGCCGGACGTGCTCATCAAGATTGAGGTCGAGGAAGCCGGTCAACGGTTGCATGCGCACTTCGTCGACGACAGGCATCTCATGCTCGCTCAAGGAGAATATAAACATCAACGGGTCTGGCTCACGAACTCTGGAACGCGGTCTATCAGCGAGTTGTGGTTGCTTGCTGGTGAAGAGGATGAGTTGTGGATTGACGTTAGCGATGCCAGCGCTGGTGTGTACAGTTATCCAGCTGCCATGGGTCATGTTTCAATGGTTCTCTAGACCCGTCATCATCCTCCCCACAGAAATGTGAGACGCTGCAATCTTGTAACTCGCTTACTCCTAGGAAACCGTACCGGATACCGTTGGAGAGCATTCACTCGTCATCTGTGCTCGCTCCTGGGGACGAGGTACAGCTCCCTTTTATCCTCCATGCTGTACACCATGGCGAGCAGGACTTGTGCATGCTCTTCGTCTTCCGGGAGGTACGCCCAAGTCTTTCAGTTCTACATACGCCAGTATTGACCATGAGAATAGTCCGACGGCACGCCATTCCATTGTACAAGGGTTACGCGGAGATACGAGGTCAGGCCAATCCTCAAGATCACGACCTCTGTCCGCCCGAGCGCATCTATGGACCAGGTTTACATCATTAGCGTGGAGGTTGAGAACATAACCAGGGCCAGCAACATACAGGTGACGCAACTGTCCACTGTGGGTGCATTATGGAGCTGTTCTCCCTTGCCCTTGGAATCGCATTCTCTGTGAGCACAGTCTATTGTGTGTGAGTAAGCACCGAAGCTGATGTAGTTCTCCCTAGCGTCACGATTGCACCTCGACAAGTCGCAGAGTTTTCGTTAGGTGCTAGCCCGTGGCAAACTGGAACTGGCGCAATGGAGACGCAAGATTACGTTGCGAGGAAGATTCAGTCTGTACTGAAAGGCGATCAGGTTGACACTTCAGAACCTCCTCCAATCGACTTGATCTGCACACATCTGGCTCAGGTGAGCCATTTCTTACCTCCTGCAACAGATGACGTGACATGGGTTGATCGTGTCCTCGAGGGTACCAACATCGTTCCCTTGCGGACTCCTGCCACACGGCATTTCCTCCATTGCGGTCGTCGGACTATAACCACGCAAGTGACTCGCTCTACACATCCGGACATCCCCTCTCGACTACACCCCTCCATCTTCCCCCTGTACAACCCATCCACCGTTGACATAGTCGTCTTCTGGGAGCTGCCCGCACAGAGACGTGCAGGGCACGTCCTGCTCCAAGGTCCTACCCTAGGCGCGCAGCATGCGGCTCTGCAGGAGACTATCGAGGCAGCGGAAAATATGAAGGTCAAGCGCTCGATGTATGCGGAGACGCATCGCGAGCGACAAGCGATGTTAGAAGCGGTGAGGAATTGCGAGTGGAATCGGGAGACAGATCCTGTTGCGGTGATTGTGAAGGACGGCACGGTCGTGCAACACGACTTTAGGCAAGGGTACGTCAAGCCTCGAATTATCATATCTCACGGAGCAGGGCTAAAAACTCCGTCTATCACCAGGCCTTGCCATGTCCCTATCGCCTTCACGCTTCGGAATTTGTCTCTTACGCACGCTGCACGAGCGGTTCTGAAGCTCGTGGGAAAGACTCCAGACGACGTTTCTATGTAAGTATATCACTAGCTGATTGTTCACTCTTCAGCGACTGACGGAGGTTGAAATCACAGCGACCTGCTTCCACCACCATACACGGGCCGCCTAATACATCGATACACACTCGCCCCTTCAGACTCGGTCACGGCTCTTGCCAAGCTCTGGGCAACACGGCCAGGATGCTTTGCGCTGGATTCATGGATAGTGGAGACTGAAGTAGGAGAGCCAACACTGGTTGATGATCCCAGGTCGACGCCTGACTTGTCACCAAAAGTCGAATGGAGGTCGAGACATGTGCGATACGTACAACGCCCGCAGGCGGGCGACCGGCCGTGTGTTACCGTAGTGGACATTGGGCGATTTGGTTAGAGTAGATAGACGGTGTATATATGCAGTACTATATAGCGATGTACTACATGAATCCCTAGGCAGCAGTAGTGATGACAAGTACACACAGCATCCACACAACTCGATCCCAAACCGATCAACCGTCATAATGATAGGCCCTGTGGTGAACTCGGGAAGCAACATTACTCCTTGTTCTCGCGGTCCTTCTTGGCCTTCTCATCCGCCTCAAGACGCATTTTCTTGAGCTTGGTGTTGAAGTATGTCTATAGGTTTGTCAGCATAGGCCTTTTGTAATTGATTGTTGTTGCGAGGAAACGCTTACCCCGGTGAGGAACTGCATGAAGTTGAAGAACGGGACCCACATCTCCGGAGGCAAGAACTGCTGCGCAAAGACAGTGTACACAGGGGAGGTCATCCATGTGATCTACACACATATGATGATGATGAGCGGACGTTATCAAGAATGACACTCGCGCATACGCACTCTTAGCACCTTTCCAAATCCGGCCTTCACGGTTTTCGAGACTTCGTCAACGCTCTTAGCACCGTTAATGACAGCCATACAAGCCAAGTACGCTGGACAACGTATCAGCGGGCTGCTCTATTCCACTTCGCAACTCCCGCTCAATCCGGAGAGGAACACTCACTGAAGATCTGAATTGGCGCGACGATCAGCTGGCTCGCGAGCAACATGCCCAGGCGCGCAGTGAGCCCCGTCTTGCCAGCGAAGACCTTCTGGAGCGCGTTGACGAGCGTGTGCGCAACGGGCGCAGAGACGAACGCGCCGTATGCGGCCATCTTGAAGGACTTGCCCGACACATGCGTACGCGCGAGGGCGTGCACGAGGAACGGTGCGTCTTTGGCGACGCGTGGCGGGGGTGTGCCTGCGAGGTGCGAGGCGAGGATTTCCTGGAAGAACTGCAGCCACGCTGTGATGATCACGAGTGCGGGTACGTGTCGGAGACGTCATGGGATGGCGGGAGGAGTAAAAGCAAGGCGGTTAGTGGACGTTCGAATTTGATGATAAGCGTTCTGGATTGACGAGAAGAATGGTGTGGAGGTAGCGGAGGAGGGGATTGCTATGCCGTGTGAGAGTGACTGGGCGCGGATACATACCTGTCGTGATTGCCTTCGTCCGAAGCGGATTAGTAGCTAGGTTGCGGAGGTAGGCCGCAAGAAGCGGGTTCATCTGCTTGGGGGCCACGGAGGTCATGATGTGGAGGTGGTTGGGAGGCAAGGAGGAAGAGGACAGGCAAGGGCGGCTCGGTATACTTATGAATGCGGGGAGATGGCCATAAGCAGGCCGCCATTTAGATCCACATCTCCATCAGGGGTCACCCGGCTACTCGGTCTCTTCCATCTCCGCACTCAAGCCACCACCACAGTCCGACTGTCAGAGACGTACTCAGTCACACATATCCGTCTCGACATGAAGGCAAGTCTTCAACGAAGATAGAGCAATACGAGCATTGATAGGAACGTAAGGTAGCAATAAACACGGTTGAACGGGCGTAAGCTTCGTAGCACTCTAGGTTCTAAAGGACCAAACCCCTCAACGGAAGCACTCGCCTCAGTGACCCTCGCCCTTGACCCTATACGTCCATGCCGCATCAGAATACAATCAGCCAGCAACGAAGAACGGGACCCACCAAGCCTTCACATAGTCGGCGAAGGATACCATGCACACAGTTTGCCAGATACCAAGACCTATCCGGGGAGTGACACCACGGTAGAGACCCTTGATACCGTTCTCCTTGTAAATGTAGGACAGTGTGTTGAGTATCGTCTTCTTCTCCCCACGCTCCGCTGACTTCGCCATTGACTGCATCTCCACACGCACGACCTCGATGGGCTGGTTCCAGGTAGCAAGTGCACCACCGATTGACGATGATAGAATCTTCTCAAAGGGCGTCAGCTTCTCGTTCTCGCCCTTGCCCTTCATATTCCGGATACTGCTCTCCGCCAAACGCGCAAAGCCCATACTGAATAGGGCGTCAGTCTTCTGAATGATCGTTGGGGTTGTACGTCACTCACCGGGAACCCCAGTTCGTACATTGTCGCACAGCAACAGCGTTTACACCTTTGTTAATACCACGAATACCTTCCCGACGGTAGATATCGGCGAAGACAGCCCAGGTGGATGGAGGCTTGATACCAGACGCTGCCTGCTTATGCCGAGTGATCTCTGCCGTCTTCATACATGTGCAGAAACCTACTCAATGGTGTCAACTATAGTGAGAGCCGGCTTCGAGATTACTCACCCATAGTAGCGTAAGCCTGTACTATACCGCCTCCCATACCACCGAGCAAACCGGCAGCTGCTGGATTCACACCCATGGCGGCTGAAGCGGTCTCGATCTCAGAGGCAGTGAAGAGGAGGACGGCACCCTTCGTCGACGCCTCGATCCATGCCTTCATACATTATTCTGTAAGACAAGAGAGACGGATAAATGCATAATGGGAATGTACCCATGGAATGAGACCCTGATAGAAACCGACGACACCACCACGACTCCATACGGTCTGAACAGCCTGTAACATCGTCTGTTGCCGGTTGGCGGCCATCTGGGTCTTTAGGACCTCTAGTGGTTGACCAAGCGTCGTAACCTGCCCAGTAAATGAATAACAACACCTTCATGGAGCAGCGAGAATTGGAGACTCGCCTCCTGCGGTGGAACAGTCAGTAACACCATCAATGTATACAGAATGTTATGTACGCACGAACTACATGGTACCGCAACAAGCCACAACGCGTCATTTAGCACCTCAAACCGATGAATACGGGCGCGTCAGGCGTACCATGTTCATTATAGCACCTGGGAAGGGATATGAGCATTCACGTGCGCCAGCACACTAGCTACCGACGCGTCTGTACTCACCGACAGCGATGTTGGACCAGCTGACGCCCTTTTGACCGGGTTCTTTCTGGATGGCCATGACGGGAAAAGACCGGGGGTGGTAGCGGAACGAAGGGGAAAAGAGGAAAGAAATGGAGGCGAAAGGAGGAAGGACAGACAATGGACAAGCGATGTTCCCCAAAATATTGGGAGGAGCGGCGGCTAATGGAGGCTGTTTGGCCGGCACAAACACGGGTTAGATAGAGCCACCAGATCGTCTTCCGTCACCTCGGACGATGCTGGCATGGTACGACCGACTTTCTCTTATGTTATGTTAAATCTGTGTCCTGCCACACTACTCAGGCGCAACACAACACCATCCGAGACAGCATGATACAAGACACTCCTCCGATCATCTTCCGGCCATAACTTCCATGTCGACTTTGACCTACTGTGACGCGTGCAGGTCAGGTAAGCATCAGAGTGCGATCCTCAAGCGCAAGAGGAGCCAGAGCATGCACCGACATGTCGCTGACAGAAAGTGTGCAGGTAGTACGTCTCAGAACGAATGAGGTTTATCCATCTCAAACTCACTCCCTCGTAATACACAGGCCGACGCCGCCTCATCATGCACCGACGGTCCCACCTCGCATGCGTGCATGGTCAATCAATCTCCACGGTTTACTTACTGTCCATCTCGCTCACAGGCGTCTTCTGAGCGCAGTACCGAAACGCGCAACATCTGAGTGTTCCGAACGCTCAACTTCAATATACCTGCCAATTATGGACAATGTCGGGGTGGTAGACTCAATCATAACAGCCAGCCGAGATGGCTGACTGGCACCATGCCCACCCTGACGGGTTTGCATAACATGCGTTGGCATAAGTTTCATCTACTGCCGACAGCCGTCCTTCAATGCGTGCGTACAGTCAGTATATAGTCGCTACCGAGGCTCCAGCGTCGCCCTGCTCCTTTGACCGCCTCGCACCTACATTCGCGCCGGCTTCATTCAGTCTATCTTCTTCGTCTTCTTACGACGTGCTCGTCATCGGTGCGTGTGTCATCGTCTGACTATTGCTCCCGAGTCGTGTCCGCGAGACATAAAGACGAGGCTAAGTGCTCCCGCACTATCCGTAGCTCTCAGTGCTACCATGCCCCGTGTACCGTTCGAGCTTTCCGACTACATCATCGACTTCCTGCATGAAGACCCCGCCGCGCTCAGGGCATGTGCACTCGCATGCCGATCCTGGGCTCCGGCGGCCCGCTTTCACCTCTTTCGCGCGGTCACCCTCCAGAACCCAGACTTCGCCACGCCCTTCCACCGTCTCCTCCACAAATCCCCAGATCTCGGCTGGTATATCCGCGAGCTCACCGTCGCCAAGTTCGTTGATGCGGGCGATTCCCCTCTGGCCACGGGGGTGCCAGAGTCGACTGCTGTCGAGAAGGCTCTCCCACAGATCTTCGGGAACATCCCCACACTACGCACGCTCTCTCTCTCGCATGTGGACATGGAGTGCATATCCAATCTCCGAGGGCTCAGACACCCATCCGTCTCCACACTCAGCCTCTCGTTCTGCCAGTTCACCCAGTTTGCGGACATCGTCGACCTTGTGGCATGTTTTCCGAACCTCATCGAACTCTCTATCGCGGGTCTTACGTGGAAGGAGGAGACCCGCATGTGCAATCCTACCTCCATCCCAACCCTTCGACGATTAAACCTGGGGCGGGATACAGATACGGAGGCTCTTTTCCTCTGGTTCGAGGCCGCGGGGTTCCACACTTCGCTAACCACTCTTACCGCGCGCTGCGCATCTGAGCGCGATATCGATCTCCTAGGACCATTAGTCAAGCTCGCCGGGGAATCCCACGCTGCGCATCTGAGCGCGACATCGATCTCCTAGGACCATTCGTCAAGCTCGCCGGGGAATCCCTGCGGCATCTCGATCTCGACTGGACCATGACCGGGGACAAGTGTAAGCCGTCGTATTCGAATCGCTCACTGACGCCGACTGACCTCTCTGTCACACACAGCTGTCATTCTTCCCAAGAGCATTTCTCTCGGCGACTGTTCCGCCCTGGAGCATCTCACGCTGCACTTCCCAGTCCATTACAGCACGAGCGTCCCTTGGGTGACCTCGCTCCTCGCCACGCTCGACGCAGTGTCCATCCGGTCCCTCTCGTGCGACGTCTGCCTCCTCGGGAACGTCGACGCGCTTGACTGGGAAGGCCTTAGCAAGCTCCTGTCCTCGGAGTCGTATCGCAGCGTCGAAGAGGTCACGTTCGCGGTCAATCTCTGGGCGGGGGTACACAAGGATTATGCGGAGGTCGAGGGGCTGATCCGCGCGCGCCTGTCTGCGTTCGACAAGAAGGGGTTGCTTCACATCAAGAAAGCTTAAGTCTGAGCTGGAAATGATCTTGCTGTCTCGTTGCCTACTACCTGCATCTCCGTTCATCTTTGACCATATACTCTCATGACCGTCTCATCTCTTTCTGTCCATAATTACATTCCTGGGACAAACTGTATCTTGCTCGCACAATGCACACGTTCAGCTATACCACAACATCGTCATTTCTCACCAACCTCGAAGCTTGATTACGCAACAAGGACAGTACAGTGTAGACTAGCAAGATATCCGTAGCAGGCATGGGTGAGATAGCGGCGGGAGCGGGTATAGTGCAACGGGGTAACATAGGGGGAACGAGGACTCGGATGAGATGAGAGAGGGACAGGACCAGCAACTGGAGTAATCGTGTTGGTAGAAAGCGATAGGACAGAGGAGGCAATGCGAGAGGAAACAGCGAAACGCAATTACCCTGTGTACTGTGTTGGGGTTCGAGGGGTGATATCCATTGAATGTCCGTGGTGCAGCGAGCGTTGTGGCGAGCAGAGAGGTCCGGTATGGAATTCGAGAGGCAAAGGGTATTGGAATGTACGGGATCCGAAAGGTGCGGGGTCGGTGCTTGGGACATGCTAGGTCCACGACGTAATTTGAACCACGCGATCATGCATCCTTGGCCTTGAGTTGCTCCTGGAGGTGTTCGATATCTTCTTTCATTCTGTGATATGAGAACCGCATTGCGGGGGAAAGGAGAGTGCATGAGTATTGAGTTACCGTCAAAGCGGATATGAGGTAAGAAAAGGAAATGAGAATGAGAGTGTGGATTGAGTTGGGTGTGATGCAAGGAACGTGTCCGTGATGTGCAGGGTATGTACAATAAAGCAAAGAAAATGACATAGCAATACAACAAATAAGTAGCGATAGCATATAGTAAGCAATAATAGCATGACGAATAGGATAATCAGAACAGTCCGTAGATCACGGCCAGCGCGAACATAGCACCAACGAAGCTTTTCAATCCGAAAACTTTGACGTACCGTGTTATCTGGTCTTGGTTCTCTTCCTGGTCTTGCTCAAGGTACTGGATCTCCATCGCCTTGCGGGCTACCTCCTGCTGCAGCTCGTCCGCTTTGGCCAATGATATGTTGAGTTCCTCGCGCATCGCTCGCATCGCACGCTCATGCTCGGCATGAAGGTCGTGCATCTTCGCGTTGTGGGCCTCGTGGAGTCGCTGAAGTTCCTCGCGAGAGATGCTGGCGCTACGCTGGTGAGCAGTGCCGTTTGTCTTCTGCGGCGTCACCGGCTCCGCTACGAAGGCGGCCTTCGTGGTGGCAAGCTCACCCTCGAGGTCTGATAACCTCGTGATGAGGTTCGACTTCTCGGTCACAAGCGCCGTGATCTCCTCCTGGTGGGTAGCGCGCAGCTTCGTGACCTCCTCTACACGACCCTTTGCAGCCTCCTCGAGCTCCTTCACGTGGTTATCAGCCATCTCTCCGAGTGAGCCCTTGGTCGCCAGGAACATCTCGTTCAGGGCGGCGTGGTCTTCACGAAGGTTGGAGAGATCTTTGTTAAGCTGCGCGATCGCCTCCTCCTTGTCGCTCTTGTCTAGAGACGCGACCAACTGACGGGACTCCTCAAGCTGAGCCTTGACGGTCTCGAGCTCTTGTACGAGAGTAGCGGCGTTGGCCTTCGCCTTCGCAAGGTCCTCCTGCGTCGCCTTGAGCTCAAGAGTCTGGTTAGCAAGCTGCTTCTCGAGAGCCTTGACCTGACTCTCAAGAACAGCCTGGTGCTCAGACTTTAGCTCGTCGATCGAAGTCTGGTGTCCGGCACGGAGCTGCTCGATGGCGGCCTGAGATTCTGCACGAAGCTTCTGGAGATCCTGACTGTGAATATCGCCTGCTTCGTTCTGTGCGGCGTCATTCAGCCAACCAGATGACAGGCGTTATGAAACTAAACTTACCTTAGCCCTCTCGAATGCCTCTTGCAGTAGCTGGTCGTGCTCGGCTTTGACAGCATCGACCTTCGCGTTGTATTTCGACTCTTGGCTCTGCACGATGACGTGAGAAACAAATACTCAAGAGAAATGGCACAAAGCCTGCATACCTCCAGCTCAGCAGTGATCCGGGCAATCTCTTCAGTCAACCTGGCCTCCACTTCCTGACGAAGCTTTTCGGCGGCTTCAAGCTTGCTGAGGTGCTCCTCGGCAGCCGCCTGTGCGTCTGCCTTCGCTTGCTCGTTCGCGGCAATAGCCTGTGACAACTCCGCCTGCAGCGTGGTAAGCTTCTCTTGCAGAGCTGCATGTTCTGCGGCAGCCTGATCGAGCTGCTCCTGGTGAGCCTTGGAAGTCTCCTGAGACTTGGCAGTGTTGTCCGCCTCCTTTGCCTGAGCGTCCTCGAGTGCTTTCTGCACCGCAGCAGCAGACGCAGCAAGCTCTTCTTCGAGGGCCTTCAGGCGTGTCAGAGTCTTCGAGTGCTCGTCTCCGGAGGTTTCCTGATCTTCCTTCAGCTCGAGGATCTCAACCTCAAGTTCCGAAACCTTATTGGCCTTCTCTTCGTTCTCGCCCATAAGTTGCTCGACCTGAGACGTAAGCGCATCGATAGCAGACGCCTTCTCCTCGAGCTCCTTGATCTTGGTTTCTGCCGTAGCAAGCGCTTCGTCCTGCACAGCCTTCAGAGCCTCAGTTTCAATCTTGATGGCCTCGAAATCAGCTTGTGCCTTAAGCAGAGCAGCGTGTTCAGCATCGGCTGCAGCTGATGCTGATGCGGAGGCATCCTCAGAAGACGCGCGAAGAGCCGCGAGGTTCGCCTTAGCCTCTTCGACTTCGGCCTGGAGATCGTCGAGCTGTGCTGTCAAGGCAGCAACACGCTCGGACTGGGCAGCATTGGCAGCCTTAGACTCCTCGAGCTACATGTTCGTGTTCAATAATTATAGCTGCTCCGGGATAGGGCGCACGCACCTGGGCGTGAACAGCCTGAAGTTTCGAGACATCATCAGACTGACCCGCCTGCAACTTCTCCAGTGTATCTCGGATGGTAGCGAGCTCCTCCTCGGCCTTGAACTTGGCTTGCTGCAACTCCAACAACGCCGACGTCTTCGCCTCGACTTCCGCCTGAGCGGCTTGAAGGGAGGACTTCAGCATCTCAATCTCGCTCTCAAGCCCAGAAATAGTCTCAGCCTTAGAGTTGACTGCATTGTTGGCATCATTCAGCTGCACCAGTGTCAAAAAGGACAATGACTCGCATAACTCACACGTCACGCACCTTGCTCTGCAACTCGGCAAGAGCCTTGCTGTCGTCCCGAACCTCCTTAATTGAAGATATGGATTGGGTCGCCGACCTTCCTTTGACCGAGGCCGTGCTTGGTGGTCGTGCAGTCGCAATAGAGGAGGCCGCAGGTTTCGTACCAGAAACGGTCCGCTTGACGCCCTCTGTCACGGAAGCACGGGGCTTCGCCGAAGTGGACGACCTCAGCGCGGATGCAGCCGCCTCGGGGGATGCTACTGAAGCACGAGGAGCCCTAGAAACCGGTGTAGGGGCCTTCGCCGCCGTTGCTGTGGGAGTCTTGGAGGCGGGCGTCGGCGCCTTAGAGGCAGGGACCGACGCCTTCGTCGCGAGCGATTGTCGACGTGTGGCGGCGGGAACGGGAGGGGGTGGCATGGCTTTCGTCGATGCAGTCGGTTTCTCAGTTGTCGGCTTGGTAGCAGCGGGTTTAGTCGCGGTAGCAGCACCAGTGCTGGTAGTTTTCTTGAGAGCGGTGGTGGCAGAGCCGGTTGGAGCCTTCGTAGGGGGCGCAGCGGTGGCCTTGGTAGCAGTTGGCGTGGGCTTAACGCTGCCAGACCCGAAAGTGCCGGAATTGATGATCTACTTACGCAATGCGCGGCGGACAGCGTTGAGCACGCATACATCGTGCGCGGTACGGAACGGACGTGGCACGCACCTTCTTCACCAGCGGGGTCGGAGGACCTGCCACAGTCCTGCCTACCGGGGGCTTGACTGAGATAGAGGACTTAGCTGTGATCTTCTTTGCCGGGGAGGAGGGTGGGGAGGTCGCTTCCTTCGCATTTTCCTTGGATGTATCTTCAGCAGAAGCATCGTTGTCTACCTCTGTATCTACATCGGACACGCCATTCTCTGCAGGCTTATCCCCCGCAACGCTCTCGGCAGCATCTGTCTCGGAGGATGCATCTACCACGTCAGTCGCCTCGTGTTCTCCGTCCGTCTCCGGGTGAGCCGCATCCATGGGGCCAGAACCTTCAGATTGATTATCGTCCTCATGAAGATTAGTAGGCGGCATCAGAAGTTCAACTTCAGCCATTAGAGTAGAGCCAGCAAGAGTGGATGACTGTGCAAGAAGCACAGCGCGCAGGTGGGTCACCACAGGTGAGGGTGTGTGAACTGATAGAACCGGATCCGACAACTTCAAGTAGACGATACTACGAGCGCGTATCCGCCGGCGCGTTGACTGGCGCGAATCTTTCCAACTCCGAGCTCCAGATCCATAATAGCATAATAAACGCTGTGTGCTGAGCACATATTCTTTGCCATTATGTAGTGTACATTGTTTTTGTACAAGCCAATTCTCGACTAAACAGCATACACCCGAGGATTTGCACATCATCATATGGGCTTGGCGTACAGATTGAGTGCGTTCAACGCGGGCTCTGCGAGGTTGTTATGGTTGTACCCGAGGATGGCCACCTATATGCAGGATGTCTGATTCACACATTCAATAGCTCAGAGTGTAATCACTTACACCGGCCGGTTCCACGTTGAAATGGGTTCCTGTGAATCAAGTTCAGTAAGTCAATAGCCATGACATATGCCAGCAGTGACGCACCCAGGCAAAGAGGGAAGTTAATCCAACGCGAGATGAGGCAACGATTGAAATGTCCATGCGCAACCAAAACCACGTCACGGCTGCCCTTGCCCTCTTCTTTCCAGATACGGTGGTATTCACGGATCTGCATGGTCTTTAGAGGATTGTCAGGTGAGTACGTAGTACCGTCGAACCTTGCCAATGACCGTGTCGACGCGGGAGCACATCTCCTCAACGCTCTCTCCGCCAGGGCAACTACAAGGCGTGTAGTTCAGATAGGGGCGCGTCATATCAGATGATTGCTCTACCCATCCTTCCATATCAACCAGCCAGGGTTTCGCTCCTGAATCTCAGCAGGCTTGAGTCCTTCGTAATCGCCGTAATCCCATTCCCTCACTTCCTCGGAGATTACATGATGGGGGGGCTCTGGAAGATGATCGAACAAGAGATGGAACGTCCTGTGGGCTCGTATCCGGGGAGACACGAAGACAGTGCAGATGTTGTTGGGATCAATGATCTCTAGCGGTCCAAAGATAGTCATTTCCAGGTTCTGTGGCGCAAGTGGATGTGAGGATGCTCACTGCCTTCGCCGACGAGTATCTGAGCCTCCTCGGCGGCCTCCTTCTCGCCTTGGGCAGTGAGGGGGATGTCCGAGCGACCTGTCTGACCTCAGAAGTGTCAGAAGGATGCACGCACGACAACAACGGAACGTCATGTACATGGCGACTGTTGGCGAGAGACCGTCAGTCAGGAGAAAGCACGCGCGAGCTCGAGGAAGTCGAAGAACTGATCCGTTCATAGACCACTCAGTTTGACCTGGAATTCGTGATATTAGTATATGTCACAACAACTCACGCCCTGATCGCGGTCGCACCATGGCGAATCAAGAAAAGGCGAGGCATAAGACGTGACATCGCGCATACGGTGATGCAGTATGTGATGATGGAAGTTCAAGGTCAAGAGGGGACTAGAGATGGAGAGGGGTGCGCTGTTGTTTGTACCAGACACTTAGACGGCTGGTAGGGACGGCGTGTGTGTGATTGAGGCATGGCGGGGTGCAATTGAACAGAGGAGGGCGCTAACAGCTGTCCTCGTACTTATCGTGACAGTTGGCCTCGAGCTGGTCGAGCAATGCATAAACAGCTCAGCCGGTCAACACAAATCCGCGGCAAGTCCATGATCAGATGTTCTTCATGGCACGCGAATCTATCCTCATACGAGTATTCCATCATGAGGAACATCCGATCGAAGCGTGCCCGTGCCCTCTCCGCCACATATAAGCTTTTCCGTCCAAATTTGAGGGGAGGAGTTGAGGACTTGAAGATGGGTTGAGAGAGACTTTTGGAGCAATCATCAGGAGGGGGAGAGGGGGGCCAAGAGGTGAGAAACGTGAGAAAGCTGGGATGATGATTTCGGATATGGTCAGTTTGGCGTAGAACCAACATCGTCGAGGCCATCAGTACAGCCTAACACAATCTCTCCTCCATTCCTCTTCCTTCTCCTCGCCCCTCTCCTACAGCACACTTACGCCCTGTCTTCTTACACTCTTGCATCTAGCCAGGTGAATGAATCCCAGTTCTATATTCCTAACCCTATCTCATCCCGGTTGCTACTTCTCGCTGTCACTACCCGCCTCCCCTCACCCTTTTCCCTCCTCTTCCTCGTCACGCAAGGTATCCACTCCCCGACCAAAGCGAAGATTCCCTAGACGACCCTGATTACACAGAATGCAGGCCATTAAATGTGAGTCTTCACCCGCCATTCATTCCGTTATCCTCCATTCGTTGACACGCAGTCAGGTGTTGTTGTAGGAGATGGAGCGGTGGGAAAGGCGAGTCTTCCTTCGAGGTCGCCTTGGGATTTGTGCAGCTTATAATATTGTGGCTTTAGACGTGTCTTCTCATCTCGTACACCACCAATGCCTTCCCCGTGCGTGCTGTCCCCTCTCACCAGTCGAGCGCTCGCTGACCTGTAACAACAGGGAGAATACATTCCCACTGGTAAGTCAATCAGATAACCACGAAGATGTTTGCCTTATGTCGGCCCTGGTCAGTATTCGATAACTACTCGGCAAATGTCATGGTCGACGGCAAGACCATCTCCCTCGGACTTTGGGATACCGCCGGTCAGGAGGATTACGATCGCCTCCGGCCTTTGTCCTACCCTCAAACAGACGTGTTCCTCATCTGCTTCTCCCTCGTCAGCCCTCCCAGTTTCGAGAACGTGCGAACCAAGGTACGTGCAGGCTGGGTCCCTAGCCCGTTGCTCAATGCTAACCCCGCGCCGGTACTGGTCGTCTCAAGTGGTATCCGGAAATATCACACCATGCCCCTTCAACCTCCATAGTCCTTGTCGGGACCAAACTTGACTTACGTGAAGATCCCGCCACCATTGAGAAGCTCAGGGACCGGTACGTCCTTGAGAAAAGCCGTCGGCTCTGAACAGTGGGATTGATACTGCCACAGTCGGATGGCGCCTATTCAGTACTCGCAGGGTGTCCAGATGGCGAGGGACATTGGTGCTGTGAAGTACCTGGAGTGCTCTGCTCTGACTCAGAAAGGGCTGAAGACCGTCTTCGATGAGGCTATCCGCGCAGTCTGTGAGTATACGAGCTTGTAACACTTCGACTACTGGCTCATCAGTCACTTGCTATCTCAGTGAACCCTCCCCCTCAACCGACTAAGAAGGGTAGCAAGGGCTCGAAGTGCATCATCGCTTGAGGTCGCGGCGACAGAACCGCCTAAATCATGACTCGCCAGTACGACTATCATCATACCATTTACGATCTTGCAACCATTTACGACTTGTATGTCCGTTCGTTCGCCCCGCCGCGCTCTCCCACCATCGCCGCATATGTGCCCTGTGAGAGTATCGCTGCCGCCGTTCGACTTCCTAATTCCACCGTCCAGGACTTGGCTTCGTCTCCCTTGGTCGTTGACGTCTACACACGTTGTCCGGTGTTCCTTTCCTAGGTAGTGTCTTCAGGAGATATCATATTGCATTTGTGCAGTTCCCCCACGCATGCAGCCTGAGAGCGCCGCGCTCTTCCCATGTCATCATGTACCTATGCTCTACGCAAGGCCTGTAAGATACGGTTTCCTCGGAAACGCAGACTGGCTAGAATGTACCAGTTTGTGTCATCATGTGATTGTTACGTAGCGTTGTGGCAAACAACAACATACATAACTTGTTCATATTCTACTTGGATGCCTGGCGATTTCACCACTTCTCCATATAGGCTCTTCTAGTGAGTCGAAACTGCGAGATTACAGTCAAAGTGGAACGCGTTCTTCAGGGCCTTTGTACCTGGTTGCGTTGTCACGCGTACCCTCACAGCTACAGAATTCAACCCTTTCCAGGGCGAGCATCTCCGAGACATTCGCATATAATGTCCAAAGCATATCAGCCCACGGTAGAAGATCTCGCCAAAGCAGAACGACGTCGACTAGTGAAGCAACAAAAAGAGGAGAGACCGCCGATGGAAGACGAACGAGGACGCATCTTGCCTCGCGAATGGCTCGATATTTCATCTCCTGGCCAGACGGACAGGATCATGACGTGGAATGTAGTGCCTCCGCGTGTCTCTAGCACGAGAGATTGAGCTGATGCACATCTGATTCACTAGCTCTTGGCTCAAAGTCTCGTTCGTGGGTGTCTAGGAAATAGGTGAAAGAGAATCACAGAGACTGAATGATCGGATCGCAGGGCGGGAGTTGTTTCCTACTAGCGATTGCCTGAAAGCCTGTCAACGCGAACATATGCTCTACCGCGAAATCGTATCGCACAGAGCATCGATATGCTGCATGCAGGTAAGCATCTCCAGCCCAACAGACGCACGCATAGCTAATGTACCAGCAGGAAGTCGACCGCACCGAGAAGCTGTTCCCAGAACTCGAGAAGGCCAACTACGCCTGGGTGTATGCTGCGGGCCCGCGTAAGAAGCACGGCTGCCTCATCGCGTACCAAAAAGATGTGTTTGAATGCGTGCGCCAGAAGGTAATCACGTATGACGACCAGGAGGTCCGTCAACACGGCGACGAAAAGGCGCGCCGGGGCTCGAGCTTCCGGACGAAGAACATCGGTTCTCTCGTTGCCCTGCGCAAGGTTGGGTCGGGGAATGATGGTGTGATTGTGGCGACAACGCACCTGTTCTGGCACCCAGCGTACGTTAACCCCCGTCTGATTGATTCACGCAACGGCTATTGAGCGCTGGACCGTCTCCTGCAGGTATGCTTACGAGCGTGCAAGGTGCGCCTCGCGCACTTCCATTCAAGCAGCTAACAAATGATGCCAGACAAGCCGCAATCTTAGTGCGCGAAGTCATCAGGTTCCGCGCGGAAGGCACAGAGCCGGAATCGCTCTGGCCGTCTATCATCGCCGGTGGTGCGCCTAACAATGTTCTCGATTGCACTTGAGGAGCTCAGAACATTGACCGCCCGAGCCGTAGACTTCAACCTCCAGCCAGACGACCCCGCCTATTCCCTACTGGTCGGCGATCCGCTGTTGCCCGTTCAAAGAGCGCGTCTAGAAGCATCACGCGTTGTCCATGCAACGATAGACCCCGCAATCGCCGTGGACGGAGCCGCGAGGGCGGACGAAGAAGAGGGCGCAGAAGCGGGCGAGAATGACCCCGATCGAATCATCGTGAACGCGCGCAGGGCACAGCCCTCTGACGGCCTTCTGACAGATGCAGAGCTCGAGGAACTCTACAGACAGTCTGGGTCACTGATCAGTACCTACGATGTTGGACAAAGACATGTTCCGGGCATCTCGGCGGACACTCTACAGACAGTTTGGGTCGCTGATCAGTGCCTACGATGCTGGACAAAGATATGTTCCGGGCATCTCGGCGGATAACCTCACGTTCGGCAGCCGAGTGTCAATACCTGCAGGACGCCGAGGATCGTTTGAACCCGCATACACGAGCTACACGCACGTAAGACGTACAGTCTGTTTTGCAATAGTGCGGCTGTCTGATACCGGATTTCGCAGTACTGGCAGTCAGTGTTAGGTGAAGCACGATTCCTTCCGCTGGTGTGGACCTGACCAGTTGCTCATCACGTCGTGACATTTGCAGACTACATATTTGTTCTCGAAAGTTCTGAGCACGAAGTTTCAGTTGTGCGACTGGCCAAGCCGCACGGCAAGGAAGCGTTTGGTGATGGCCTGCCTAGGAAGGGCGTCTGCGGCAGCGACCACATCTCCCTTGCTGCTGACCTACACTGGTGATCCTCATGATCCGTCTGGGCGTGGGACTGGATGTTTGCAAGTGAGATGATCATTATTGGAAGCAGTAAAGGCTACAGCCATGTGTGAGGTGGGGCGGAGAAATAGAGAATATGCTAATAGAAGAAGTCTATGGTAGTGTGGACATCGAGTGCGATGAATGCGTCGAACAATGGCTTGAGGGGGGAGGCGACCATTAACCAGCCCCGAGACGGACGAATGCGTAGCAATGCGAGCAGCGAAAAGACAGAGAAAGCGTGTTAATATGGCAGGAGGTATGAAAGAAAGATATGGAAAGGTGAACATTGCTGAATTGGATATGGTGCGGGTCCACATTCCCTCGTCATGTCCGTCCTGCGTGCCATCTCCAATCCAAGCCGGAGACTCCTTCAACTAAGTCTATCCATATAACCATCATCGCCCATTCGCGCGATCTGAGCCAGCAATGAGCTCATCAAAGAGCCCAACAGCGCTCGACTCGTTCCGGAGCTGAAGCATGTACACGACGCCTGTGCGCAGTCCTCCGTTGCTCAGTTCGATCGCGATGCCCGTCTTCCCCACACGTTCGACACCGTCCGTGAGCACGATCGTCGAAATGAGTATAGCCTTGCGCTTGTCGTCCGCCTCGACGACGAGCTGTTTAATATTCGTCGGGTCCTCGCGGTACAACCGAAGCTTCGCACTACCGAGTGATTTCCACTGCGCATGCTGTTGCTTGAGGAAGACCTTGCACTTCATCTGAGCAGTAACCACAGACGTCACAGGACCTGTCTGCCTAGGAGTCTCTTCCACAGGGGACCCCGGTGGGCTCGGCTCTTCGATCGAGAAGGATCCGGCAGTCGACACAGACCGCATGCTCATTTGTGCCGACGGTAGCAGAGGGCGCGCTTGGGGTGCTTGCAAGCGGCCTGCCATGTTCGGCAGCGAGCTTGAAGAACCACTTCGCTGCAAGAAGCCCGGCTGTGGTGGCGGGAGATCGCCAGGATAGCCAGGCATCGGCGGGGGCCCGCCGTGCATAGGATGCTGAGGACCGGAACCGCCCAAAGATCGTGTCGATGGCATCTTCCGCAAGCCGTCCATCGAAGGTTCCGATGGGGGCCGTGGAGGGGGGTAAGCGGGCTCAGGACCCATACCCATGCCTGGACGGGGTGGTCCAGGAGGTCCATGAGGGAAGCCTCTGTTAAGGGGCATGCCTTGGTACGACTGCCCAACTTGCGGTGGACCAGAGGTGACACTTGGTTGCCGTGGAGGCATGCCAGGGCCACCAGCTCCGGTAGGACCCGAGGTGAAACTTCCTTGGCTTGATGGAGGCATGTTTTGCCCCGGAGGTCCATCACTGAAGCTGAGTTGGCCTGAGGGAGGCATACCAGATCCGTTCGGCGGGGGACCATGTCCGAAACTTGGATTGCGTTGAGGTCCGACAGGGCCTCCATGTGGGGAGAACGAGCTGGGAGGTGGCCTGCCCATGGGCTCTCCTAGTACCCGAGGGCCACTCGGTGGTTGTGCTGAACTGAACGCTTGACCAGGCCCGAATTGCCCTGGATGCGGAGGCATGATTTGTCCTGGCGCGAAACTTCCGGGAAGGATGACTTGCCCGGGACCAAACCCTGGCCCACGGGGCCCTGGGGCAGCGGACGATAAACGCGGAGGAAAGCCTGGATCTGATGGTCCGACAGGCGACTGCGGAGGTGGAGGACCCAAGTTCATTCTTCCCATGTCCCGGGACAGAGCTGCGTCGGCGAGTGCCGCACCAGTGGAATTGGCACGCGAAGGAGGGGAAGACGGGTCATTTGATCGCCAAGAGTGCGAGCTTGCAGGCGACAATGCCCGGGGCGGGCTCAGGGATCCGCTGAAACGCTCTGCTGAGACATTGGCTACTGAAGAACGGTCTAAGGGCGCGGAAGGCGGTCTTGACAAGCTGTTGCCCATGGTGCTTTGCATGGAGGGCAGTGCGGGAACAGGAGGCGGGGGGTTCTTAGAGGAAGAAGGGAACACTGGGACGAGGTATAAATGTGTGAAAGCTGATGCCAAAACTGAATGCACTCACGCGAAGACGCAGTTTCGATGCACCCCTTGAAGTCTGCAATGAGTCGATCTCTGGAGGCCGTCGAGTTCGTACGCAATATCAACGTCTCTTTGCGCAGAATTGTAACCGAAAGAGATATCTCTGTGGACAGGAGGTATTGAACACGCCGCGATGAAATCACACTTTCTCTGCTCACCATCTACGGGCGCCACGCGCAGATGTTTACCTGCTAGAGGTGGGTATAACAGCCACATGTCCGGCCCATCGCGGCCAGCAACCTCCATCTCCTTTGGCGTCATCTTCTCGCATACCAGCATCAAATCGGTGAGCAGAAAGATATGACCACGTTCCTGCACAATCTCGACACCTGTTGATCGAGGAGTGAAGGAGATGACTACGGAGGTGGAACAGCACAGCTCTCGGGTATAATGTAGATTCGGAGGCGCAATTTGCAGGCGCACTTGCTGTGAAGGCAGTATTGTGTTAGCATGCATGGAAGGACACAACGGTTACTGAGATTTAGATACACCTTCGGGTTCATGGTGAAAATGTCCAGTGTACGTTCCGTAGATAACCGCCGCTCGAGGTCAGTGACTGGCATTGATAATGTCGACGTCGATGTCCGACTGTCCGTCGTTGGTGCCGTATCCTCTGATTGTCTGCTGCTACGGAAGCGTCATTACGCGAACCTTCGACAACGCAAGTGACATGTAGCTCTGACCTGCTGGATAGGCTACCACTGGCTCGTGTCGAATCGCTCGCACGTTGGGAAGGAGAGGGAGGTGATGAAATTTGAGCGTGAGATTTGGGTTCCAATGTACTCTGGCGCCCCCGCATGTCAATGACAACTTCATCTTCTGTCTCGATGGGAGTCGGTAATTGTGACTTTGGGCTTGAGCCACCCACAGTAACATTTCCACGACTCTCCAGAGTTGCAAGGAGCTTGTCAAGCTTCTCCAGGGCTCCAGTGAGCATGCGATGATCGCTCCTTCCCGGTGTCGTGCTCTTGAGCAACCGATTATAAAGCTTCTTGTAGTACTTGATGCGACCTTTGGGAAGCAGAAAGAGTTCATCGAGTGTCCATATGGGCGGTTCGGATGGATGGGCGGGTGCTGATGTAGGAAGGGGTGGGGGGTTGGATGAAGAGAACATCGCGAGGATAGTGCGGACACGGGGATTGGCTTGCACTGGCTCCCAGGTATCGAATCCAGAGCAGAATTTCGTAGAATAGTTGGTGTACGGGCCTTCTAGATCGTCAATCTGCATTGCCATAACACGTGAAGTACAGCGCGAAGTCACAGATCGGATATCACTAACCCATCGCATTAGCAGGTCTCCGAGACCTTTGGGATTTGTCCCGATCTCTTTGAGTTTCTGAGCGACATCGGTAAGCTAACATCTCAACGAGGTCGAACGTGAAACGTACCGCTAGCAATGAACGGTTAGCCTTATAGATACTTTCTATGCATCGGAACATGGTATCCAATTCTGGCGGAGGGAGATTCGAGCGGGACCATGCCGCTGCGACTTTCTAAATCCGCATCGATTGACTGAGATCACAGCATATGCACTGGCACGAGAGGAATGCGCGACATACTCGTATGATTCCCGTGAGCAAATCGACATACACCTTTTCCGTGTCAATGAGGTCAGTAAGCGGATTGGACTTCTTGGCCTTGCCGTCGGCCGAAGGTGAAGCCGGAGGCACGCCTGGATTGGGAGTGACGGGTGTGAGGGGGGCAGAATCGAGATCTTTAGTTCACCGTGAAGCTCAGTCTACACAACGTATAGATGAGATGATATACGTACCCATGTCTGTCGCTCCTAAGGATGCCTTGACATCAATGGGAGGTAACAATTTGTGGGGTGGTGATAGAGGATGTTCTTGTGCGAAATCACGGATGACCTTGGGGGGCGGTGGTGGGTTGGATGATTCGTCGAAATCGAGCGGGGGAAGGGAAGGCAGCTTGTCGTCCTTTCCGGGGGGTGGGAGTGGCTTTGTGGGTACATCTGAGAGGGCCATGAGAGAGGATAGAGAGAGCGGGAGCGAGGGAATGAACGTGGATGCGCAAAGGCAAGTTGGAGGTCGAGGCGAGGGTGAGGAGAATTGTCGTAAAAGCCAGACCGGAAGGGTATGTTGCGGTTGGGCAGGCAATTGAAGGAGCGCTTCAGTCAGTTCCTGAATGGCAAGCGCAAGCAGCCGTCTTCCTACACTGTCACCAAGCATGTCACATTGACGGCCCAGACGCAGTCACGTGCTCAGACACGGACCAATCGCTACCAATCGCCACTCGTCCTACGCGACTTCAGCTCGACGTTCTCAACACCCTGTTGATGAGTCTTACATCTTCATCTGACTCGCAGCGTGTCCTATAATGTCTCTAGCCAAGAGTTGGTTCGACCGTACCTTCTCCTCCCGACAGAATACAGAGCAGCTCCTCAGGCCAGACCTCGAATCAGGTCTCCTGTCCCAACATGACTACGACCTCGCTGTTTCCTTTCTACCCGGTCATCACCGGTACTTGCCAGTATGTCATCTAGCCCACACCATTCCTTCAGATTTCCATTCAATATGCACGCCTGCTTGACTTTGCGCAGTACATACACACTGTCGTCTGGGGCACTGCTGCGGGTTTCGTCCTCTACCGTTTCAAGCCCAGGGTTCGCTTTCCAACAACCGTGATCACCGTGTCTGCAGTGTCCGGCTATGGCCTCGGCCTCGTCCATTATTTCCGCCAACACCGGAATTTTGTGCGAGAACTCGACGACCGTCAGGCGTTCCTCCTCGTCCTCGAAAATGTGAACAAACGACTAGGGCACCCTGCACCACTGTTCCCCCAGTTGGACAGTGATAGAATGCTGGAGAATATCATGAAACGAAAGGAAAACAGTGGCGAGGGCCTTGTCCCCGCCTCAGAACTCGTTGGTAATGATGCCGCCGAGCCTGCCATCGACCGTACAACCTCAACACGTGTTGTGCCAACGACCACACAAGGTGTGCCTTACTCCTATGGAAAGGGGAGGAATGTCTCTGACTCCCGCTCATTAAATTAGCGACCGAGGAGTCGCCTACCCATCACAAGAGTGCCTGGGATGCGATCCGGGAAGCGAACGCGCAGAATACCGGGAAGCAGTCGTCGTGGGACGAGCTCCGGCAACGCCACGAGCGGCAGCGTGTCCCAGATCGAGTGCAAATACCAGTACCCGGAGTCGAGGACCCTCGCATGAAGGCACAGGCTGAGTTCGATGCCCTCCTTGAGGCTGAGCGCAAGGCTGCTCGAGGCTGAGCTGGAGCCTTCTTCACGCGCGGGTCGTGGGCAGTTGGTGGGTAAATGTCGTGTTACTCGCGGTCTGTGATCGATTTCTCAAAGCCCGAGTCATTTTCTGCGCTGACATAGCAGAATCAATTCGACATGAACAATTGTAGCATAGGATCGTTCAAGATCAAACAATTATTCTGTGGTCGAGTCGTTGACAGTTTGGCGCCCCCACAAAGACACCACGAGGTCGGACATAGTAAGTACATACCAGTGCTTATACACTTACTGTTCTAAGCGGATGTCATGGTCGTGACGTCGGAAGCTTTGGAATGGCGACGTGGCTCACGGCATTCTTTCCTTCCTTTACGTCGAGTCGCCCAGCCGTCCCATGGACAGCATCAATCTTCGGCTGTTGGACCGTGGCTAGTCGCTTCCTAGCAGCGACTAATACAGGCTGGACGTCGTCTCCCTGAAGGTATAGCACACTCCGAACACAAACTGTTAATAACACTCGTGTGGTAATCGCTGACTGGTGTTGCTCCTCTCCGCTGATCCCGTTTTACAACAATGAGATATCTGAGACAATCTCGTTTTAACGGCGTCTAGAGCTACTGCATCTCCCGTTAATGTCCCATACGATATTTCCCCACCGTCACTGTCCATGGTCTCAGAAGAGTAACCTGAGTTCACCACAAGACCGTTTCTGCCTAGACACATGCTTGTATAATGTCCGTATAGCTCAGCTACACATGCTTACAGTGGCCATTGTGCATGTACTGTGCCCCAATACCCGGTACCGTAGGCAATGTGCATATGAGCTCATAACCCTAAATCAGGTCTGAATCGGCATTTGATCTTGGCCAGTCTGCTAGAGTCGCGCACTGTGCTTGCACCTTTTGTGCAATCAACCTCCTTTCTGCGTGTCCTCTCAGACTCTACAACACGATAATGGGCTGGCAGAAAACATTTACGCTCGCAAGCAGAAGCAAAGGCTGCTACCTTGTCACTGATGAGGTGCTCAGCCAGATAGAAGCAGGATTGCGAGGAGTCCAGGTCCGAGTCGACATCATCTTCCTTCTATCCTTCTCTTGGATTCCGGATGCACGTATGCCCTAGGCAGGGCTTCATTCAAGGGCCCTACATCGTCTTAAACGCTCGATCTGGCGGAAACTCTGTCATATCGCACTATGCACCTCGGCGCGACCATCGTGTTCGCGGCCAGGGCAATATGATTCAATTTATCGCTACGGGCTTTCTTTGATTGCATGGCGCAGGTTTCGAGCAATGATTGCGCTCACGTCATTGCTGTTTCTCGCATCTGCTCAGGGTACAGTAGACTACTAGCGTGTTTATAGGTTGGAATGTTGTATCTCTTCATGTGGGTTCCTGAGTTATTTGATCCTCTTCAACGGCCACTGCCGGGGAGCCTGTATCAAAACTGACAGCCATGATCCAAATGCAGCCAACACACCTCTGCAGCACTCACAATAAATGAGAATCATGACATAGGTGAGTGAACCATTATTGCTCTCTCCGTCCGTGGACCGCAGAGCTAATGCACGTTGAAACCCAGATGTTCGTAAAGGTGAGATCTTCCCGTGCTGGTCGTGGTCAAAGAATGTATCTGCACAACTGAGCTTTGCTTCATTTTCTGGCCGACCATCATTAGACATGGATATGGCCCTAGACCACATTGTCCCATTGGCTTTGAGCTGGAGGCATACAGACGAAGGATCCGAGTAAGTACTGAACGGAGTCGCTACCTTGAAGAGGTCACATCTCCTCTCGCTGCATGCTCATCGTTGATGTCCTTCACCCCCCAATCGGGACGAATCTGCAACAAAGCGACTCGTGAGTCCGCCACGATCAGTCTCCTCACAGGGCGCTCACCTGCGCGTCGGTCTCTTTCATGTTTCGCCTTTGAATGGTAGGGTGTCTCATACTAAGACGTCCCTCGTCGGCACGTCAATCTGTATACCGATTACGGATGGCCGTCTCAATCTCGGCACATGGCAAGGTAGGAGAACCGCTTGAAATCGGCATGAGCAGGGCTCAATTCTGTAATGGTTTTCCACTGTCGATCGGGTCATACCTGTTCCACCCTTTTGTTTGACGGAATCCGCGCGGGATCATCGTTCTTTTTCGCCACAGGGATTTATCTCACGGAATTCAGACATGCCCCTCATTCCCGTCGGGTGGTGGCGACCATCTTGTACGTCACCCCATCCCGCCCATCGACCTGATTACTGAGCTCTCTCTAGGTCGTGAAGGGATGCCGTACTTGCCACGATGTGTAATAATGTTGTGCACATCGGATACATTGGAAGAACAACGTATGTCCACGTGCAAGTACATACACCTTCATGTCTAGGTTGTATGTGCTCCAGCCACCCACTTTGAAGGTTTCTACCTCGGTCTGGGACCTGGCGTCTTCCGATCGAGGGTGGTCAATATACAGTGAGGAGATCGGCATATATGTAGGAGCTGTGCGGGAACAATGCCATCATTATATTGTGATATAAGTAATCGTTTGTTTATAGCGACATCCACGTCCACTCAGTGGTGTAAACTTTAGATCCGCTCTGTTCCGTTGTGCGAGCTACAGCTTGGCAACGTCTTAGCCCCACAGGCATACATAGATGACTGGACCGTAACTTCTACGTAGGTCGTACCTTGCGAGATCTACTAAAGGACAGTGAAGTTTGAAGGCCTGTAGAACAATAATCGTATGAACGGTTGCCTACGCTGGTTGATCGTGATCTTGGAAATGGAGAGGAAAACGGAGCTACTGTGTTCTCCGTGGAACGGACATTCCATCCTTGAGGCTTGTGATATGTGTAGAAACAGCCGCTGCGGGGCGGCGGAAGGCCCGATCGGGATGAGAGATCAGACTCACATGGCACGGTTTGATACAGCACCGGAAACGGGTGAAAAGTCACTGCTTATTACTTATTCTGAGTTCCTGGTGCACATCTAGGCGGTACTATATGGCGCTGTCTTGTGAATATCCTTCAGCATAGCCAGCTCTGCCTTCGCGTCTCATCCTCGCCCTCTCCTGCTAAGGGGCCAGCCATCGCATCGTTCACACATTTGCCATCTCAGACGTGCCCAGCGGTGTCAAAGCCGCGGCCAGACTTAAGGGCACCGTGCCCGCACGCCCTCTCCTCCGTTCCAGCTAGACCCACACCACTTCCCATAGCCGCACCCGCCACGGACGTCAAGGCGACAGTGTCCTATCGCGCGGACCTAGTGACACAGGAAACCATCTCCGTCTCCCCAGGGCACGCACCGGCACACAGCAAGGGAGCAAGACATCAAAAACTGAGCCATATACTCATCCGCGTGGAATACGCAGACCTCAAAGTCAGTGACACTCACGATCGGACGAGCGCGCACCCTTTGCTGTGTATTTGTCTGCCGGCGGGATCCTCCCGCGACTTTCCGGCCGCACTCTTCTCTTCCCACATTGCACTCTTATATACTCTAGCGCGGAAATCCAGCCTCGCTCTCCCCTCCCGTCCTGGTCAATCCCACACCCTTTGCTCTCGTGCGCGATAGCCTCCGTTCACAGAACCCCAGAAGCCGGCGGTATGCCCAAAGCTGCAACTACGTCCGCGCGTCCGGCATTGCGCAGGAATCAAGTGTGTTTCTTCCGCACTACCCCTCGCATCCTAGCTCACGCCTTCTCTCCTCGGTCGTCTTACCTGTAAAAGGCATGTCTTTCGTGCAGGAAGCGGAAGCTGGTACGTGTTTATTACCCTCGACGCGCCGAAGTTGTCCACTAACCCTCGAATCGCCTCAGAAATGTGATGCAGCGCGGCCTCATTGTGGGACTTGCTACAAGTGGGTCCGCAGTCGTTAGGTTCAGTTGTTGAGGGCTCATCAAGGGCGCCAGGCAATGGCAGTCTCTAATCAGTGTACCTCCCCCTGTGGGCTACGCGTGAGTTTCCCGTTTATCCACAATGGTCAGCCCTTGACGACCGCGCGTGTAGCCACCCGACGGAGCCGCAGTGCTCATACGATCCTGTCGAAGGCCTGCCCATTGCGAGCAACATTGATCCTGCGGAACGCATACGAATGCTGGAGGATCAAGTCTGTACGTCCATGTCGGGAGGCGAGCTCGGCAGAGCGACGTCTGACTAGTGCGTTTGCAGCTCAACTGAAAAGTCAGCTAAACGAATCAAGACACTTCGATTCACGCTCCGTGTCTCCCTCGCGACATGCCCAGCTAGCCCGCAACGGCAACCATTTTCCGTCACCCTCATCCAACAACGGTCGCACACCAGATGAAAGTCCGACGGCCGGTGGAATCGTTCTACCACATGCTTCTCTTGACGTGCTACCCCAACTTTCTCCTGGGAGCACTGGTTCGCATCCGCGCGGTTCAACTAGCAGCCCCGAATTGCGACATGGTCACCAGCACCATGTGCCCGATCCGTTCATGGATGTCCTGTTCTCCGGATGGGACCCTGACCTTCCCGACCCGGATACGCTGGACCATTAGTAAGTTTCGCGACATACAGACATCAGTCTCATATTGACGTTCTCCGAACAGTATCGATGTATTCTTCAAGTGCGACCCGTGCGGTTCACGCGTCTTGCACCGACCCTCATTTCTTGCGTCCATGCATCTTCATCCGAAAGATGAGAATTACCCACACCCCGCTATTTTGCACGCAATCGTCAGTCAGGACGCGCAGATCTGCGATATCAGACTGGAAGCTGACAACGATCTGTTTCAGTGTGCTTCTGCTTCTCGTTGGACGTCACAAGATATAGTGACACTGCCCGATGGCACTCGACGCGACAAGTTCGCTGATGTCCATGTCAGCAAAACTAGGTCCTACATTGACCGCACGATGGCAACGGGCCAGGACATCTTCCCAGTCATGCAAGCGTGCATCATTCTGTCGTGGTACTTCTACCAGGAAGGTCGGTGGGTCGAGGTTTGGATATTTGCCGGCTTCCAAACTCGTGCCGCAATCCCGTTGCGGTTGAATTACCCTGGTACGTTCTCCGCGATCGGAGCAGCATCTCCCGGCGCGTACCTTGCTCCGCCGAAAGATTTGAAAGACCTCGAATCAAGGCGACGAACGTGGTGGATGACCATAATGTTTGATCGCATCGCGTCTGTCGGTGGATGGGTGCATGCAATTGACGAGAGGGATATTGGCACTGAATTCCCCTTGCGTCGCATCGATTTTGAACTCGAGGTATGTTGTAGGTTGCGGATTAGTGGTTTTGCCGACCTAACTTTGTCCTATTAGTCCACATTGGCCACTATACCGCACAATCCGCAGGATTTGTTTACGGAAGGCGTCTTCTGCCAACATCCGCCTCAGTACACCGATCCGTGCATCCTCTTTTTGAAGGCCGTCATGATGTTCGGCAGGGTCACAGATTACAATACTCGCAGCAACCTTCGCGCTAATGCACCGCCGTCCAAAAATCAGAACCCGTTCGTCCTGCCTGGGTTCGAGCAGCTCGACCGGCTGGTCGCACAAGACTTCCTGCAGAGCTTCCCTCAAGAGTACAAGCACCTCGGTGTCAGCGACGATGGTAGCGCCCTCGAGACTGATCTCTACATGGCTCATGTGGTCCCTCATGCGTACGTCGCAATTTGTGTGTGATTGACATCGCGAGCCGTCCTGAAACACACTGCTATACAGTGCGACGATCACACTGCACAACCCATACCTCAATTTCTCGGATCCGCGGAGCATGTCCACCAGTCGATGTATGAATGCTACTCGATCGATCTTGGCCGCGTATTACAGACTTTCTGAGACATCACTCGACATCACTCGCCTGCACCCGTTTGTGACCGTAAGTGGCTTTCTGGTTGCTATATCTGCTCTGTATCCTCAGCGACATTTTATATTAGATATGCTGGTATCTGGCTGCCGTAGTCCAAACACAGCTCTGCAAGTACTTCATTGAAATCGGGGACACTGCCAGCGAACAGACTGTCTGGGGTGAAATCAATACACTTCGGTACTTATCTTCTCTCACGAATGTCTTCTCTGAGCTCATCAGAGTTGTGTTTAGATTTGCGATGCTCACATATGGCAGCCGGTCACCCATAGGCAGTAAGTTATGGTGCGCATACTGAACTTCGCAGGTAGTTGATTCTTCACTTCAGCTCGGCAAGAGAGGCTTTTACAAGGCCTAATGACAGAGATCGTGCGGATGACCAGTCAGATGCAGCCGCTCGAGGTCGGCGTGCCGCTTTACCCGTTCTCGCACGCAGGCGTTTTCTCCAAGGAGACGATGCCACAAGATCACCCTGGCGCACCGCTGCCAGACAGCTCGCAGTATCCAGAGGCGAGCGAGTCGCCCACGGCCATGGGAGGGATGGGTGGCAGTTTGACCTCGGCATCGTCGCCCGCAGCGTCGTCCCTGGCGAGCTGGACCTCCCCCACGATCCGCACGCGACCGTATTCTCACTCAGTATCATCGACGTTCCCGCAATGATGTCACCTATCGCCGTCTCCCCTTATCCCTTACCCCTGCTCCTGATCTTCCTGGTACTTCCGGATTCGCACTGTTTTCGAACATTGTAGAATGTGTCGGCCGGTACCCTGCATGTATAAGCTCTTTCTCATGAGCGATAGCGCGTGGTTTGGGCCGCCGCGGACTTGATGGTTGCTGTGGAACATTTGTACAAGTAATCGCGCTCTGTTATCTTATCCATGTATCTCTGCTCATCTGTCAAAGGTCCCGCCGTTTGTGTGTTATCGGGCCGAATGGTGGTAAAGATTTCCTCATGTACATTGATATGCTTGAGTACACTCTGAATAGAATGTGGGCAGAAGGTTATGTGCTGCTCAGACTTCCCTCTCCTCCATTTCGATGGGGATGGACGTGCATTTGGAGATCTCATATTGAGATAAATGGATCACGACAAAGTTCTAGCGTTAGAACATGTGTGATATGGCTCACTCGTTGCCAAATTCACCGTTACGTGACAGACTGCAACACATCTTTCAGTAGGGAAGGCAAGATGCAATTAGGCACAAAGATACTATACAGACAACATGAGGATGTGAGAACATGTTCCGAGCCATCTAACCTCTCCAGACATATCAAGGCCGCTTGTACGGCTTGTTTGAGTGATGGCGACAGTGATTCGCATAGTGACCCTTTTCTCCGCACTGCCGAAAACGTCTCAGAAACGCCACGAAGGTCATCGCTATCGAAACATTAGACATACCTTGTAACACACGACGTCTTCAAGGTTCCTCCGCGGACCTGGTGGCCCACCGGACCCACCCATACCCGGAGGATGGGGTCCAGGGAAGTTTCCCCCATTACCCCGGTCGAAGTCCGCGTACCTACCGTATCCAGGCGGCGGAGGTCCGAGGTCTCTCACCGACGGCGGCTCCGGTGGCTCATATGCCTTTGGCGGGGGAATGCCTGGTTTCGGACTGAGAAAAGTGTTTTCATTTCATGTACGACAGGTACGAGTGGAAGACAACGTACTGGCCACGTGGACATTCGGGACCCAGAGGACAAAAGCCGGTGAGGTACAGTTGACATGCCACCCGCCGGACATGTTTCCGGGGGCAAGTCGGGCCTGTGTGCGAAACACACAAAACGGCGGAGATGAGCAGCGTCACAAACAGGGCAGGCTTACGCTGACACTTGATGCGAAGCGGAGAAAGACATGGAAACACGACGTACCGAGTTTGCAGAACCCCCTGTTGTAGTCTGGACACTCGACCCTCCGCTCCTTCGGGTGCGCATACAAACACTCGTCGCCAGCGGAACAGTAGTTGTACTTGGCGTACCACCAGCACTCGGGCATGCGACGCAGGTTGTACTCGTGCAGGAACTCACATGCATCGCCTTTCTTACATAGTCCCCGGAGCCAGTGCTTACAGACCGTAGCGAGGCGTTCACGCTCTCGAGGGTGTGTAGGTAGTTGCTTTGGGGGCTGGAAATTCTGTACAGAGGGTGTGGTATGCCTGAGAGGACAGTGCAAGGGACCGAGGGGGCACCCAGTTGCTGTTAGCGACAGCCTGCATATCTGGTCATCTGTGGAATGGTTCAAGACGAGAAAAATACAGGCGGTCGCTTGACCGTGCGCACCTTTGTCTAGCTTGACTCCGAGTTCGTTCTTCACGTAGAGTTCTTCAACAAAGTTATTCTGATGAAATTTCGGGCTGATGATGTCCTGGAGAGGGGCAGGTAGAGTGGTGGTCGTCATTGTCTGGGCAATTCGTGTCTGGTTCGCATGCAGGTGCCCACTGGAAAGCGCCCACAAGGGGGGGCGGGAATTACCTTCTATGGGCTTAGTCATCTCGCCTTACTGACACCGATGACCAGGTGGCAAATACATTCGGAAAACTACTGATCATGTGAAGCCTAGCTACGCAGCGAATATTGATGCAGGGTGGTCATTTGCAGCAATTACAATCACCAAGCTCCAATTATAATAGCCTCCCCTCCACTAGTGTTAATCCTATCAACACCGTCCTTCACTCTCTGCAGCCACTCCTCCTCACACATCTTGCTTACCGTAAGGGATGTCACGGGAAGAGTGAGATCACCAACTTCGACAAAATAGACATCGTCGAATGGTATATCGTTCAACGAGGGTCTACGATCGATACGTAGCGCGAGACACCCAAAAGTTGTGAGTAACGTGCTCGTCACGGTACGAGACAGACGACTCGGCGACATTTGCTCCTCATCCGTTTGTTGTAGTAGCTTGTTGCCAATGCGAATTAGTGCTCGCTGACGACGGGGTTCTCGTAAGCCGCCGGGCAATGGCGCGTTCTGAGAATTGGACAGGATGTAGAAACGAGTCGTGTTGGCTGTAGCAAAAATAGAATCGAGGGTGTTAGCCACGACAAAATGGCGCAGACTGCGGACAACGCACATGCTTCATTTTGGATATCTTGGAAGAGGATTTTCAGGCCCTCGAACGTCGCCGCACAGTGAACAGAACATATTGCAGCGCTTTCGGGCTCATCGGTGCCCTCACCACAACACAGAACCGCGTTTGCTGCGGCAGATGTCGAGGGAACCTTCATGAGAGTCACGCCAGGTAGATGTGCCGAGAGGAAACGCGAGCATTGTCCCAGGGCCTAACGGAAAGTCGGTTCAAAACCTGACAGATGCGTATGGCGGTATGACTATACCTGTTCATGACTCATGACTCTCTGCACATCTTCTAACTTCACACCACGCCGCACGACCAAGCAGTGCTTTACGGCGAGAGTGAGCTCTCCTCGCACAAAGACAGATTGCCCAGCTTCCGGGCGGCGTAGGATATCGTATGTCTCGATCACTAACCCATAGACGCTATTTTCTTGTGGCATGATGGCGAAGGGAATGTCAGTGGAAATGGCGCGAAACACATCTATGAAAGCGTCAGCTTCAACTATGAAGGGACCGAGGTCGACGTACCGGAGATAGTAGGCTGTTCCGCATATTGGACTTTATCATTAAATCTCTCTGCAGCACACTAGAGGGGAGTTAGAAGGCGATATGCTGGCACATTGGCCGCATAAACTCACCTGGTGTGAGAATGAACCCAGCGGTCCGAGGAAAGCCAATTTGGGGAGTTCGTCCATGGATCTCTCACGAGGATCTGGATAAAGTATAGTGCCACCGTTAGCCTGAGAGAGCGATACCTAGTGCACTATAGGGAAGAGGTGGTGGTTGAGCTCACCGAGAACCGCCGACTCTATTACAAGAGCAGTGCTGGCAACACGTTCCGACGGAGTCGGCGGGAATCGCCAGTGCCTGCGTGTTGGGTAGAAGGCAATACGGGACGACCATGGCAGAGTGCGGAAGGCTCGGAGGTGGGATAGACGCTGAACTCAGATGAGTTGATCGAGCCACGTGAGCGAGAAACGAGTACCCAGGCGTCTGGAGGGTGTATGGAGAAGTGAGAGGGACAGTGGTCAGGACACACACCATCTGAGCCGTCTCTCATTCTGTGCACTTGGCTTTTGCTCTACTTGGATCTAACCTGGGCTTTCTTACGGCTTATAGGGCTTGCTACTTGCTGGATGCTCTTTCTCTCCCGTCTCTTCTCCAGCCAGACAACAAGGCTTCTGCGCTCTCTCCCTCGTACACCACCACATCCCGGTCTCACAACTAGACCCTCCCCAATCTTCACAACGCGGACTCTGTATACCAGCATGCCTACTCTGGCAAATGGCATCTCAAGCAGCATCAGATCTGCGGAATCCCATGGAAATTTCGATCTCATAAAGCGATTCAAGCTCGATTTCGCAGACATCCATGTCTCCAAGTGGAAAAGTTGTGTGACCGGGTTGTCAGTTGTGCATCTGGACTATGATGGTACGTTCTGTGGCGTGCTAGCTGCTGGTTAGTGTGTCACATGGTCATGTCTGTTAGCACCTCTCGTGAATGGGTACTTCGTCGTCGGTACCGAGAGTACGTCATATTCCTGCGCGAGTTCCCTCGGATGCATCAATACTTACTCATCAGTCTCACAGTCTTCAATGACAGTGGATGTCCACATACTTTGGAACAGTGAGTACGTCTCTCCCATCCATAAGATACATGTCTCACATCCTCCAGTCTCGTGTTCATGGGTTCAGAGAAGTACCCATACAAGGGTATTATAGACAACCTAGCTAACCGTGGCTTCTCGAACGGAACAAACGCCTGGACCGACACTGACCATACTGCATATACTGTGTCTACTGCCGGTGAACAGGGCTTCATGCAGCTGCTTCCGATCTATGTCGATCACATACTCTACCCCACCCTGACCAATGCTGGTTTCGTTACGGAGGTGACGAACGTGGCCTACCCACCCGTTGTTATCCGCTAACTTATTGTAGGTTCATCACATAGACGGCAAGGGCCAGGACTCCGGTGTAGTGTATAGCGAAATGCAAGGTCGTGAGAATACCTCAGGAGACTTGATGGCTCTACGGTATGTTTGTGCCTTATAGCACGCTTCATAACGATTTTAACATCACGTCACAGCATGCAACGGTTACTCAACCCTCCTGGAAGCGCGTACCGCAGTGAGACCGGCGGTCTCATGGAAGCCCTTCGAGTGCTGACCGTACAGCAGAGTGCGTGATTCTTTGTTCTTCGTAATGTATACATCCTCTCTGAACCTGCATCCCAAGTTCGCGATTACCACCATACCTACTACGTTCCCCATAACCTTACACTCATTGTCACCGGAAAACTCGCTTCGGGGACCGCTTCGCTCTTAGACGTCGTGCAGACCCAGGTTGAGCCCAGTATCATGGCACATGGACAGAACAAGGGTCCTAAACCTGAGGGATGGAAACGCCCATTCGTGGAGACTGCCAGTGGTAGGCGCAAGCCTATATCTAAGACCGTGAAGGAGACTGTAGAGTTTCCAGAGAAGGATGAGAGCGTTGGAGAATTGCAGCTTGGCTTCCTAGGTCCTCCACCGACAGATTTTCTCGAGAGGAAGGCACTTGATATCCTCGGGCTCTACCTGACGTCATCACCCGTTGCACCGCTCAACAAAGAGTACGTTGAGGTTGAGAACCCTTTGTGGTATGTAGACTCTTCACTCCCCGTAGTGCGCTCAGCTGAAGGACGTTCGACATCCAGCACATACATATACTTCAGCGAAGACACACGCGCGACATATGTTGATCTCCCCGTCTATGTTGGCTCTGTCCCTACCGAGCATCTTGACACGTTTGACGAGAAGCTCAAAGCGAGCCTCAGACGTATAGCGGACGAAGGGTTTGACATGAACAGGATGGCTATGGTTATTGGCCGAGACGAGCGCCAGGTTGGTCTCTGTTACAACAGACGTACTCAAGGCACTCATACTCTCGGCAGCTTCGCAGCAAGGTTGAATCGTCTCAAGGTGACACATTCTCTGGGAATGTGATCACTGATTTCTTGTACGGTTCGGAAGATGGATCGGATCTTGCACCGTCCATGGACGAGATCAATCAGTACGCAGTACTGAAGAAGTGGTCCAGCAACCAGTGGAGAGATCTTCTGCGCAAGTACTACGTTGACCCACCATGTATTGTCGTTCGCGGAAAACCGTCCGGGGAGATGGCCGATAGACTGGACCGCGAGGAGAAGGCTCGCATTGCCGCACAGAAGGAGCGCCTGGGTCCGGATGGTCTGGCAGAGTGCGAGCGTGTCCTTGAAGATGCGAAGCAGGAGCACGAGAAGGAAATTCCGAAGGAGATCCTGACTAGCTTCCCCGTCCCCGGCGTGAAGAGCATCTCGTGGATTCCCGTTCAAAGTGTTCAGGAAAAGCATGGGCAGCAGGGACGCGCGTCCACAGCGCAGTCCAACAACGCCGAGCTCGCGAAACACATCGAGCAGGACGGCACACCCCTGTCATTCTTTGTCCAATACGACCACGTCAAGTCCGACTTCATCACCGTCCACGCCTATCTCTCTTTAGCGAAGCTCCCTGCTCGTCTACGCCCCCACGTGACCCTCTACCTTTCCTCGTTCTTCTCTCTCCCGGTCAAGAGGAGCACTGGGGAGCGCTTGAAACACGAAGAGGTGGTGCACCGACTGGATAGCGACACTGTGTCGTATGAGGCTGCTGTGGGTGTGAACGGCATTTTCAGTGACACCGTGCGCGTCAGCATCAAGGTAGAAACCGCCCAATACGAGACCGCTGTTGCTTGGTTGAAAGACCTCATCTATGGTAGCGAGTTCGACCAGGACAGGTATGTATTGTTTAAGCTTTGCGTATCCTGCGACCACTTACATCACTATCTAGACTGCAAGTAACGCTAGCGAAGATCCAGCAGTCCCTCCCGGAGATGAAGCGAGACGGCGATACCGTGCTCAATTCGATCTCTTCTGAACTGCTTTACGATGAGACGTCAATGACTAGGATGGGCAGCATTGTTCCTTTGCTTGACTTCGTCCCGAAGCTTGTTCAGCAGTTGCAAGAGTCGCCTGCTGAGGTCATGAAGGACCTCGAAGAGATCCGGCGTTACGGTGAGACGCAAATGCCCAGAAAGTGCTGTTTGGTGGTAGCTTAGACATTGTTGACAGTGACGGACCCGAGCGGCGTGCGGATATCAGTTAACGGCGACATCTTGTCCCTGAAGGAGCCTCGCAGTACCTGGGCAAGACATTTTGGCAAGGCGTTCCCAGTAGGTCTCCTCCCTAATGTGTCATCACCGTGTTTTGCCAGACTGTATGTGACTTGTCAGGACACCGAGCTTGCCCCTCTCAGACACGCGTCAGACACCCTTAGTGCTGTAGGCAAGAACCCTGTCAAGAAGGCTGTTGTCGTCAGCCTACCAACAATCGAGAGCGCGTTCGTGACGCATACCGCGAAGGGTATTCAAGGCTGGTCTCACCCCGACTATCCCGTTTTGCGCGTCGCCATTGAGGTTCTCAATGCGACCGAAAGCTTCCTTTGGGTATGTGAATGTCACTGACGTTCGCGCGCCTCAACGATGATTGACTTTGGTTTCCAGCGATACATCCGTGGCTCTGGATTGGCGTATGGCGCCCACTGCTCGCTCGACCTTGAGGCTGGCTTCATAAGTTTCACGCTCTATCGTGTAAGTCATCCATCCACACCGCTATGTTGAGAGGGTGCGTACTTACCGTTATCACTCATTGTTCAACAGAGCTCGAACAGCACAGAGGCATTCAGTCAAGCGGCTAGCGTGATAAAGGGTCTCACGGACGGTTCAGTACGCGCTCATTGAAGTCTTGCTCGTCATACAGACTGACTCGGCAATATTGGTAGATACCGCTTGATGAAACTGTCTTGGATGCCGCAAAAAGCAGCATCGTTTTTGGCGTTGCAAAGAGTGTCTCAACACCAGGACGCGCGGTGAGTATGTCCACTGTAGCATCTGAATGCGGCATTGAGATCGCACACTAGGCTCTCACATCCTTCATTAATCAAGGTCTCAAGGGGCTAGCACAGAACTACACGATCGACCTGCTCGAGAAGTACAAAGATATCACGAAGGAGGACGTCCTGGCGGCACTGAAGAAGTACTTTGCTCCCCTTTTCGACGCCTCATCTTCTGTGGCGGTGGTTGTCACCGGGCCTGGCAAAGTCGGGGAGATCTCGACAGATCTTGGCAAGCTCGGGTTCGACGTGGAGCAGAGGACTTTGCAAGTCGGGCCGGACGAGGAGGATGCGGATTCGGATAGTGAAGGAGAGAGTGGTAGCGAAAGTGACAGCAGTCGATAGCACTACTACCTTCTGAAGTGTAGCGATATGAGGGACCGTCCCGCGTGCAACTACGGGAGAGAATATGTAGTATCCAGTTCACTCTAAACTCCTCGATGTGCTGGTTCAGTCACTGATGTGCTTGCCGTGGACGACGAGTCACCAGCAGGTTGCTCTCCGATAACCTCTATCATGCGCTCACCGGCCTGTCCGGGCTTGAGCTCGACGTTATCCAGGAAATCATTGTCTACCAAGAAGCGTATAGCCTGCGAGAGGTTCGAGACTGTCATTCGTATTTCGGGGAGCAGCAACTAGGCAACGAAGAGTAAGCTCCTCAAAATCAACGAACCCGGAACGTAGCAAGACTACTTACATTTCGTAGCAACGATGGTCGCTGCGCGAAAGGATTGCGCAGCGGTCTCCGGGGCTGCTTTAGACGGGGCTTTTTGTGCAGTTGTGGGGCGGACCGAGTTGAAGGTTTAGCATCTCCTACGGTATCTTCTTCGTCCATTCCGGTTGGTTCCATAGTAGCGTCACAGGGGGAGGGCATCGCAATACCTGGCGGAGCTTTCGAGGAAATGATCTCGGGTGCACAATCAGAGTCAGATTCCGAGTCCGAGCTGGAACTGTCGTCTGACGAGGCTTCGTCGCCCTGTACTACTGCTGGAGCAGCAGCATTAGGGACGGACGCTGCTGCGCTTGTCGTAGACGATGGGGATGGGTGCTGTTCTGGATGTCTCCTTCCCTCCCACCCTCCGTCGACCCCTCTGCCCCGGCCTCTCCCTCGTCCACGCCCTCGGTTCCCGCCTCGCCCTCTGAAGTTCCCCGGTCGCTCACCATTCCAATCATCCAACCGCCTCCGTTTCCTCGGGTGGCCGTCGTCAAAGGGAAGCTGCCCACGTTCAACAGCTTCGCGCATCTTCTGCTGTTTGTCCATCACGTTCTGCGCGGTCGGATAACGCTTCTTGCGGTCAGCGAGCCATTCTGCGATGGCTTCGGGAGTGTCCAGCTTGATGCTTGTACCCTGGATCGGTATGGGCTTCCTTAGGAGATCAACACAAAATTAGCGGACACGCGGGGATAATTTGAGTAAAGAGGGCGAGCATGCAGGCACTCACCCTTTGAGACTGGGGTCAGCATCCCAATCATTTTTTCGTTTTCTATGCTCCCAGCCCGGGGGGTAGATGAGATGTCTGTCCATCATGTGTATCTCTACCGTCTTCTTCGAACCCATGAACGAGCATCCCTGCTTCATGCACCGACAAGTCCCAGACTGATACCAACCGGCAGGAGCTTGCCCGCCTCCATGGGAGTGAAGTTGCGGCCTTTGGCCTGGACTTGGGCGCGGGCCTTGAGGCGCATAGTATTGCGTACCAGGAACATACGTGGAAGACATCGTGTATCCCTCCGCTGTCATGGAAGAGGGCCCTGCACCACTGTAAAATTGTGCATATGCCTGGGCATAGTGGGAGGCTTGGGGATATACAAAGTGAGCCTGACCATACGGATTTGATAATGCAGCAATCACGGCTTGGGCTGCAACGGAACCTGTGGACGATGGAGCAGGGTGGTAGGGCGGGGTATTGTAGGATTGAGGACGGTTTGGCTGCATCGCAGCACTGTAGAGAGGGAGTGGACCTCTTAGCGCCCAAATGACCGTAAACTATCCTGAAGACTGGTCAAGCCGGCAATCTGCTTGCAGAGCCCTAAGGGATCATATGGCCGGATACTATTCGCACTTCGAACAGCGAGATACAGCACAGGAAAGCAATGTCCTTGTAGCACCAATACCATGGATAGCGATTAACATACGCATACTTTTACTGTCTATAAGGCGCACGTATGCACGAAAGCACTATGATAGAGCCAAGTTACGTCAGTGGAGGAACCAGTGAGTTAAAAGCATCATGTTGGCCAGAAGTTCGTTGTGAGTGCTACATCGGAGAGGTGATAGGGACGACGACGGACGAGAGAGGACAAGAAAGCGGGGCGGTACAGTATCAGCTGTTTTCGGTGTTTTGGACGGAGAGATGAAGACGAGCAGTAAGAAGACCAGAATAGGAAAAGGGGCAAGATGCAGATGCAACAGGCCGCTGTAGGGGACAGGGGGAGGAATGTTGGAATTCAGGGAAGTTCGGAGATGCGAGCGCGTCAGCGTAAGTACCATGACATGTAGCCGTCGGGGATGTGTAATTCAACATCCGGGACTACCGACACTTGACACGCCTCGTGTAACTAGTCCTGCAGCTCCTCCTGTTGCTGCTGGTCACGGCCTACCCGTCTCGTCTTCTCACTCTCCAGCTGGTTGTACAAAAGGAAGAGCGCCTTCTCGTTCGCCTCGGGCGTGCCCACGATGGTAAACATGCGCTCGCCCGTCTCATCATGAGGCTCCTTCGCAATGGAAATCTTCGAGCCTGACAAACGTCGAATCTCGGTGATTTTGGTCCCGTTCCGGCCGATGATACATCCGACCATATCCGACGGTATGGAGATGTTCTGTGTGCGCAAATTCGTGGGCTGTGGCGAGGACGGCGAGTGTGGTGACGGAGATGTGCGTCCACGCCCGTCACCGTTGCTCCTGCGTCCGCCTGTCGGATGAGCTCGACGGCCTGACCGCTCATCGCCTGCTCCAGGATGGAAGAGCACCGTACCAACACCGCGCTCCCAATCCTCCAACAGACAACGGCCGATCTCCTCGATGGCAAGACCGATCGATTCGGAAGTACCTTGCACCTCTACGATACGCTCCGTTGACTGCGGTAGCATTTCCTTGGAGGCGACCATCCGCGCTCCCGAGGAGTCCTGGATGGCTTTGATCTTCAAACCATTACGACCAATCACGCTACCCATCAAATTGTGTGAGATGAGGAGGCGAATGGCGGTAGTCGGCGAAGAGGAGTTGGACGTGACCGGAGAGGAAGGGTTGGCAGAGACGAGTTGGGAAACAATGAGGGAGTACGCCTGTCATCAAGCGTTGATTGATGCGTACTATTATACATTCGATGATACGCACCTTTGCCACACCCTCCACGGATCCAGTCACAGTCAGAACCCGCTCATGAACGCCGGGAATGACTTTGCTGACGCCAGCCTTGACGCCGGTCTGGTCCCGTAATTCAGCGACGTTTTTGCCGGCTTTACCAATGATGACCCCAGCATCCTTGGTGCTAACGAGTGCGCGGAGGGTCAGGGTATCGCCTCCGGCGGGGGTAGGGGAACGGGACTGAGGGGCAGAGCCTGAAGCGCGTATTAGTTTGCACTTCTGCTGATAGAATCGCTGAGGACAGGATGTACCCACCAGCGTCGCGAGTAGCGGGGGCGTCGGAAGGCATGGGAAGGGCGAGGGGGGGAGGAAGGTGGGGGAGGAAGAGGGGATGAGGGTGCAAAGGAGGAAAGGGAGGATGATGTGAAGGTGAGTGAGCAAAAGCTTGGAGGGACTGTAAGGAGGGCTTGGCTAGACGAGCACAGATCCCCGGCATTTCCCCTGACGCGGAGAATGAGCTTTCACACTCCGCCCTCGCCTGTCCGGCCTTCCGGTGGTGGCAATAGGTGTCCGACTGCGGAGCTTGAAGTGACTCGACACAAGTCTTACAAGACCAATATTTGCTGAATGCATCCCGCTCCGACACATTCAATCACACAGATTCTGTGTTGTACAAGTAAACCGGAGGCCGCAACACAGTCCTCCTCGGCAACAGAAGTATCATATTCGACTGTCGTCTCCCTGTCACAGGCATACGAGAGCAATAGGCGTGGTACATGGAATATGTCATGGCACTAATCAGAGAGGAACGCGGAGGGCAAATGCGATGAGCCATGTAATCATTCCATCTAGTAGCCAAGCTGCATGAGCTTTTCGAAGGATGGTGTTGCGTCCGCGGTAGCCTTTTGGCGCAGCTTGAGGGCCGCAGTCTTGGCGCAAGGCATTCAATTACGGCTCAGCCAGTTTACAAGATAGTGGGTCTCACCTTGCGCTCGTGGAAGGCCTGGGCCTTGACCTTCCTCTTCTCCTCCAGACGGTCAACAACGTCCTTGTAGCCCCAGCCAACCTCGTGGGACAGACGCTACAATAGTATCCATTCCATTGTGGGTGTCGCGCCGCCTTGCACAGGTTAAATGATAGACGTACCTTGACCGTGCAGTACTTCCGACCGGGTTTCAGCCGCAACACCCTAAGAGCCTCAGGAACGACCATGCGCTTCTTCCGATCGTAGGGAGGAGGAACGCCCTCAAACAGTTTGAGGCGCTCAAGAGCTGCCGCACCGCGGGCAGTCTTGTGAGGAACCATACCGCGAATGGCTCTGTAGAGGATCTTGGAGGGTGCGCGATGGTGAAAAGGGCCGGACTTTTTCGGATTGACGATGTGACGCTTGTGGAGGAAGCTGTGGTAGCGCAGCTGAACGAGCAGGTTCAGTTGCAAGTTCACCAGGCATAGAACGGGAGATATACACACCTTGTTGCGGAAGAAACTGCCAGAAATGTTGATCTCCTCACACCGAACAACGACAATCTTCTGGCCATTGAGAACTTGCTTCGCAATGATTGAAGCAAGACGGCCCAGAAGATGGCCCTTGCCGTCGATGACAATGGGGGTGGAGGAGAAGGTGGCCATGGCGCGTCTGTATCAGGGTTGCCGAACACGAGAGAAAGCGGATGAATGGGTGGAATTGGAGGTATCAAGCGACAATACGAACCTAGGGATGTCGAGAGGAATAGATAAAGTACAGTGGGTCAGTACGAAGCCGACTTTGTTACTGGAGGCTCTCACCTTGACGATCTTGCTGCAGTCGGTAATGGTGGCCGGAGACTCGTACAGTGACAGCCACTGTGACTGCTGCTGCTTAGTTCTTCGGCTAATCCCGAAACCTTTGTTCAGCCACTTGTCCCGCTCACCCAGCGTTCATACATATGTCTTTCTACACTATTCCTTGGCTAGAACGTTCAGGCCAGAATTCATGACCATCGAGTTCAACATCTGCTACACCTTGTTAAAATCCTCGGGAGCACTTCTGTACTCAATGTTCTACATTACCCTCTGAATCTCCTGGCTCCTATTTGTCCCAGCTTGTACCCTCCTTGGCGACCCGAGTGATATTCACACCAACTCAAATATTCTTTCCATGTCCCACAAATCTTCTGAGGGACGCCGGATCGCGAAATGACCAAGAACTGCATATTCCTAGGGTGCAGTCAGGCGTCCTTCTTTTCCTGACGTCCCCAACCTCAAAGTTATCTTAGTCAACCTCTGCAATATCAATCTTGCTCCTGTTCGTGCCTCATGATTATATAGAATGTGTACGGTTGAAGCTGTTAACTTGAACTCAGAGCATGGACATGAAATAATGTTGCCCCACAGTCGGGATTCGGGCCCAATCGGGGCATAGTACTAGTTATAGAGTGTAATTGAGGGAGTATGGATTAGAGAATTATCAACTAACAATGCCATCAGTTCAAGTAGACATTGTAAAGATGAAAGGGAGTACTTGGGGCAGACCACCCGCCGTCCTTCGAGTAAGGGGCTATATCCTTGAGGAGAGTGCAGAGTTGAATCACGCACATAGTTGATATTGCAATACTGTGCCAGTGGACGAAGGTTTCTGTGGGTAATCCCGGCTGATGGGACGGGCAGCTTTGGGCGTCTTCTGGCCCGACGCCGTGTATTTACGTGTGTTTGATGCGAGCCGTCTCTGAGAGTTATTATGGGGACAACAACTATACACGTGACCCGTGAATGACCGACGCCTGATATCAACTATGTGCGTGATTCAACTTTGCACTCTCCCTCAAGGATATACATATATAGCCCCTTAAGTCGAAGGACGGCGGGTAGGAGCCTGGGGCAGGCCCCACAAGCACCCGTACTTACCCTGTATAAGTATACTTAGTCGACGTTATTCACAACACATCAACACATCTAGTTTTCCATAGGTACTCCGGCTGCGTGCCCATCAGTCGTGAGGCCTTGAGGTGTAAGAAGACCCCGAACCTGAAGCTTGAAGTTGAAGTAGGTGGAGCCTTTACTCGACTTACGATTTACGGATACAAACTAATTGTCTCTGGTACTTATATACCCCCTCAATTACGGCTCTGTAAAAGGGCGTCTGTTTTGCGTCGGCCAGGTCCGGCGGCGGAGTTGACGTGTGTATCCTCGACGAGCACTGTGACCGCATTCTTGCATTCTCTCTTCAATCCTACAGTCATGTTTCGTCTCGCTGCACGTAGCTTTTCCGCTCGCAATCTTAACATCGCGTCCCGCTCGGTAGCCGCTCCTCGTCTGGCACTTGCGGTGCGCGGTCGTATTGTTCCTTGTGCAGCCTTCTCCGCCGCAGCGGGTCTCTCAAAAGAGGAGATTTCTACGCGTGTCTTCGACGTGTTGAAAACTTTTGAGAAGGTCCAACCCTCAAAGGTTTATACCCCATACCCTACATTCCCTGAGAACATCCTTTGAATGCTTACCGTGACGTGTCCGGATAGCTTTCCACGACAGCTTCCTTCGCGGAGGACCTCGGTCTCGACAGTCTGGATGCTGTGGAAGTTGTCATGGCTGTGGAGGAGGTTCGTCTTGCACGCTCCTACTTGGCGAGTTAACATGCTCAAGCGACTGTAGGAGTTCGCTATTGAGATCCCAGACGCGGAGGCAGATGAGATCAAAACCGTGCAGCAAGGTATTTTACTCTCTCATGCCCGAGTCTCACACAATTGACCTTGGACATGATACCTCAGCTATTGACTACATCGCCAAGACACCGGAGGGTGAGCTTCTCAGCCTTTTTGCGTATCTCAACGTGTCATCTAACTGTTTCCTCAGCGCACTAGTCAGTAGTATTAATGTCCATGTAGCGTTCCCGTCCCCATAAATCGTAATCGCTACTTCCGCTTTGTCGTTCGACTATCTCAATTGCGCAGTCACGACGAGACTTCTCGTGGTTTCGACTGTCCGGAACCCTCTTAATACAGCTAGAATCGCTTTCCGTGGAGAAGTGAAGACCACAACTAGGACTCGCTATGCTCTCCCATCTCGACAAAGCGGCATCGCTTCCGGATGGGTGGGGGAGACTTACGTCTCTAGCTGCCCCTATGATCCCTAGCACGTCATAGCTGTTCTGGTATTTATTGCGTGCAAGCCATCAGATCGCTGCTGCGAACCGCTTGCCCCTGCTGACTTCTAGTGCCATGTCTCTGCACCGCATCGTCGTCGAGCAACCTCTGCTCCATACCCAGTGCACTCTAGGCGAAGGTGAATACTGCTGATTGTGTCGCGCAGTGCCATTTGTCCATTCTCTACTGGCGCATTTCAGGGCCGCTCTATGACCACAAGACAACGACCCTCCATTTTGTCGACATCGTTCAGAACAAAGTGCGGCCTTCCTGCTGATAGCCGTTGAGCTGACTTACATTTCCCCGTCAAGGTTTATCACCTTAACGTTCTGTCAGGAGCGCTTGAATACGAGCAGTTCGAAGAGCCGGTCACTTGCCTGGCCCTGAGACGTAACGGCGAAGGGGTAGGTGGGGTGCATACAGCCCTACATCGGAATCTTGCCACTGATCGGGGAGCCAGCTGGTTTGCGCAACGAGGCATGGGTTTGCTCTTATCGAGGAAAACTCGAGGCTGCGATACTTGAGCCGTCCGCTCCCAGAAGCATTCCAGCCGTTCACCCGGTTCAACGATGGCGCCTGCGACCCAAACGGACGTTTCGTTGCAGGAACCTTGTACAACCCAGAGCATGACGTACCCGGACAACTGTACATATACGACGCAGAACAGAATACGTGCGAAGTGCTGGAACCCGGGCCGTTCACGGTACGTTTGGTTTCCGATCGATCCTTCCGTGGTTGTTCGACTGACCACACTTGATCATTCTGCGTAGGACTGTAATGGTCTAGGCTGGACGGACGACGGCAAAACCATGTGGGTACAGGGTACCCCGTCCTTCTGCCGCGATGTCCCCAAATCTGAGATACCACTACCTTTAGGCTCTTCACCGATTCAATCAACAACAAGATATACGCGTACGATTATGACGATGGGAAGGTCTCCCACAAGCGCGACTTTGTGGATGCGTTGTCACAGGGTCTTCCGGAGGGAACGTACCCCGATGGTCTTTGCATCGATAAGGAGGGCGGTGTGTGGTCAGCATGGTTCGTTCAACTCCTTTATTCCCCGACGAGATTCGCACGCTGATAAGGATTATCAGGTACACCAGAGATGGGCAGATGGATCTAGAAGTCTTCTTCCCTACGGTGCTTCACGTTACGGCGTGTACTTTCGGAGGTAAGTAGGCCTAGCGGCTTCAATGCCGAGTAGTCGCTCATTCCCGTGTACAGGCCCGAAGAATGACCAGTTGTACGTGACCACAGCGCATTGTGGCGCATGTGGGGGCGACGCTGACAGACAAGCCAATTTTCCGGACTCTGGAAATGTGTTCGTTGTCGACCTCTCGGGAGCGTTCGCCGGGGGTGAATGGAGGTTCGAATTTGCGGCATAGACAAGGGGGACCATGCGGCGTTCGCGGACAACAGAAATCAGGCTTCTAGGCAAAGATGTAACCAAGATCATTCACTTGATGCTTACACGGACATGCAACATTAGCAGAAAACCATATATGCCGTGAGGAACCGCTACCTACCGATCGACTAAGCCTGTACGCTTAGTGATATTGTGAGACTGGTGAGCTCATCGTCACGAGGGACTGACTGCTTTCCAGAACATAGCAATGCATGCACAGGCGCCGACAAATGTTCAGAAAATCTCGAACCATCGTACTCAGGCATCCCGCGGTCCTTTGTCCCTGAAGATTCGGGTGTCCGTTGTGAGTAAGATATACTTCTTCACTGCACCCGATCCACCAGGCCGCCGTGTCGATCCACGGTCTGGGCACTTGCGTTCATTGCAGCTAGTAGTTATGCCGATAATGAGCTACCAATGGAATGGGTGGTGAGAGACTGCCTTCTTTTAATGGGCTCTCCTGCCGACACGCCGTTCAAGGACCGCAATGCCTCCCATGGCCCCAATCCTGATGCGAATACCACCGCTTTTCAGTCAATGGCTGACTAACACCTACCATGTGCGATCCGAGCGGCGTTCTATCAGCCCAAGTGCTATCTGGCGATGCAGTTGTTGATAGATAACATGAGACTAGACCATACAACGAACCGCAAGCCCTCGCGTCCTGAAGCTGGGACGCGATGTGAGCCTAGTTGAAGAACATTTATGTCTCGAGTCTCAGACGTTCGTGAGGGTGCCGGTTAAGCTGTGCGAAGTGGTAATAGACACCCAGACGCATATTATGAGGGATGAAATTGGTCGTAATTTCGTTAGGAGGTGATGTTCTTGCGGGAGGTTGTGTAAAAGAAGATAGGGATGTTGAACTTCTCCGAGTCAGAATACCGTTTACTATTTTAGGACTGTGACCGAGGAAGCGCCATCTATCTCCGCGGCTTTGCTGTGTTACAACTCCGACGCAAGGACTTTCAGCGCCGCTTCTTCTCCGACTCTCGATAGCTCTCGATGAGAGAGACGTAGACGCCCATTACCGTCATTTGGTAAGTGACCACTATGAAGCATGGGGTTGCATTCCGCAAATTCTCGAGGACATCCTCTCATCGGATGCTCATGCTTCGGTGCGCCTCCTTTCTTCCTTGTCTATATGTTGTGCTCATACTCTGGCAGGAATCTCGTAACATCTCTCATTCAGCACGAGCAAATCAAGACCACCCTGCCAAAAGCGAAAGATGCTGCCAGGCTGGCAGAGAAGGTCCGCAAACATGTACCCTAGTTCTTGGTGGGGGTATCCAACTGTATCTCTTGTAGCTTGTTACTCTGGGCAAGAAGGGGGATCTACCCGCATTCCGTCGGGCCGCTGGTTTTCTACTGAACCAGTCACTGGTACCCAAAGTATTTACCGACCTCGCGCAGCGATATTCTGAACGGCCTGGAGGGTACACGAGGATCCACAAGTTTGGCAATAGACCAGGCGACAACGCCCCCCACGCTGTCCTTGAACTCGTGGACAACCCACGAGACTTGCGCTTCGCGATGACCGCCCGCGCGGTTGGCTGGGAACTGCTGGGCAAGAGGGTCGGACAGGAAGGTCCCCAGGCTGTGGTGGCATCCGGGGTTCCAGAAGTTGGAGAGGTCGTTGCGCGGGAGAAGAAGGTCGGGCCTGATGAGCGAGGACAATTGCGACCGATTACGCGAAAGAATCTTCAGAAGGTCCTGAAGTTCCGGGGCAGTGAAGCTGTGGAGGAGTTTAGTTCTTTGGCCGAAGACCATGTCGTACGTCCTATTCCCTCCTTTGTACGTGACCAACACGTACCCATCCATCACAGGACACGCTCCTCGCGCAGCCGCTCGCGCTCAAGGAAATCGTCGCCGCTAAACAGCAGCAGAAGGACAAGGCTGCCAAGTTTGAGAGTCTCCGTTTGAAGGCAGGTCAAACTGTGCCCGGCGGCGTACGGAGCACCCTCCATCTTGCTCAAGGTGCCCTTGGCAAGGAACATCCTGGTCGATGGCAATGGTTCGGTCGCCAAAAACTCGGTGTAGACAAGACTTCTGTATGGAACCAGATATGATCGTATAATTTTAATCTCGCTACCTATACTACTCCATTCCAGAACTCTTCCGCAATGTCGAGCCAGTTGACCCCATTGGCTTACTGCTTGTGCCAGGTTGTCATTCACACTTTGGACAGACCATTCGTTCGCCGGAAACTCATTGAAATACCACGTGTATGGGCATTTTCCACCAGTTACCTCAAGGCCCCGGACTGTTCATCTATCAACTCAAGTTTGCCCCCAACTGGCCGCTGAATACCGGGGCGATAGGCCGACTCACGAGAGCCTCAACTAGGATCTATAGGTATGTTTCTGGGTCTACGACGATGGTCCACTAATTTTCCCTTTCGCATTGATGGTGAGACCTTAAGACTCGGACTTGGGCAGGAAAGCCTCGAGGCTACAAGGCAGAGTGGTGCGAAGTTAGTTGGACATTTGAGCAGACGGAAATGGAGGATGCCACCTGCCAGTGTTTATCTCAAGCAGGGATTGAGGCAAAACGTCATGCTTGCGCAGTGTCAAGAACGCCGCAGACGCACAGGCCAGTTCGCTTCCGCGGTCATGCTTGCCAGGAACATTCACTTCTTTTGGTATATCCTGTAGTCGATCTGATTCTTGAAGTACCACGATGGCGAGGTGGGCAGTGTAATTCCGAGGAGCGCACTATCAGGTGTGTCAACTAAGCAGTCTCGTGGCCAATCCTTACGTTCCGCAGACTTCAAGCTCAAGCGTCGGTGAGCACTCTGACCAGTATGACCCTTTGACCAGCGGTACGTTTTGCAATGTAGGTTGACGATTGGATGGAGGATTTCCGCAACGCATCATGACAGCAAAAATGCTAGTGATTGTTGTGAAGTCAGGAGACCTCCTTCGGCTTGGACGACTGTACTGCGCTTTGATGATGACAACGAGTCCGAAGTGGCTTGGACTTGGACTTCAAGTTCAATGTCCGGTTGATCTTCATCTTGTGAGTCTTATGCGAACCTTCGTGCGCGAAATATTGTTGTGTTGCGGGCAGATAGTGACAGGGCGACGAGTTTTTTGTGGACGCCCAACGCGAAAAGTCCATAGAGATCAATCAAACCATCGCTACACATTCTCGCACAGCATACCAAGTCCCATTCCACCCGACCTCATCCCAACAACCCACACTTTTCAAAACAAGCTCGCTGCCGCCAAGTCGTCGGCGTTCAGCCAGTCGGCGCCGCCCTCCAGCAATGCCCGCCACACGTTATTCCGCGCATAGATCGGCCATCCGGGCGTGTCCCAGAACCGCGCGGTAATTCTGCGAGCGTGCGCGTCCCCAACAAACCTGCTGAGGTTCGCGCGCTGCTCGTCCGTGATCTCCCCGACACCGCTCCACCCGACAGCGGCGGCATAGTCCGTCGATGCCAAGGGCGACAGGCTCGGATCCCAGGTCGTGTTAAGTGAGGGGTCTGTGAGCTGCATGAGGGGCGCGTCGAAGAAGTAGTCGCGCGGGGAGAGGGCCTTGATCTGTTCGAGGGGCGAGTTGCCCGTGCCGACGACGGTGACGGCGGATTCGGTCAGGATTCCGTTCGCGAAGGTGGTGAGGTAGCCGGCCTCGCGCAGGGGCTGGAAGGCTTTGAGGATGAAAGGCAATGCCCTGTGGTGACGGTGCAAGTAGGTCAGGCTTTTCCGCTGATACTGACTTCAGCGAGAGTACATACTCAACGCCGTCGGTCTTGATATCCACCAAGAGCTGGAGCGTTCGGCCGCTATCCGTGTCGAACACGCCACTAGCGTATGTGATTTAAAGCCCATCGCACAGATTTCATTAGCGATTTGGGTGCTCACTTCGGATTGGTCTGATTCACAGTGAAGCGGTTTCTCGGGTTCTGCTTGCTCAGAATCTGCAGCAACGGCTGGATGTAAAGAGAGTCCAGCGTCCTATCCTTCGTCAGCGCAGCATTCTCGTGTCCGACCTGTACGGATCAATCCCTCTTCAAGGCATCGTATGCGGTTACGAAGGTACAACAACGCACAAACAGTGTCCCATTGATCAGCGACACGTCCGCCTCGACACTAGACACTCCAAAGCTGAGCGCAGTCAGCAACGGCACGTCCCTCCAGTCTTGTCGTGGCCATATCACATTTCCAAACGCGCGCGTTAGGACCCCATGCACCATTCACGGTAGATCTCAACAATCACGCACTCACAATCGTTGTGCGAGTGAATGCTCCTCGGTATAACGCCCTGCGTGAACTGCGTCGGATATTGCAGAAGCTTGGAGTTCGATGCTTCAAGTTTCGCGATTTGCTGGTTCACGCCCGGCTTGGCGCACGCCGCAGCCACAAGGGCTGCGAGGATGCCAACAACAGAGGTTCTCATGCTATGCGACGAGGGTGGGATGGAAGCGTAGGCTCCATTTCGTCCTCGTCGAGCTCAATGTCTTTTATACTACCGTGTCCGAAGAATACGACGTGAGCCCCGGACGCTGCGGTCCTGGGTGGGCTCTCTATGCGACGCACGTTGGTCTGTCGGCGGTAGGCCGCGCCATCGCTGCTCACATGTTCAACGTCTACAGGATGCACTCACGCTCTTCGGCACGCGAAGCCCAGAAGTCATCCAAATCAAGTATGATAGTACAGATTGATTCCATGTGCGTAATGATACAATACTTTGGCAATCACATTGCTGCAGTAACCGCCTCTCAGATACTTTGCGCCATCAGTCATCCGTACCAAGACTGACATCATTCAAGCCCAATCGTCGACCTTGCTGAGGGTTGGGCATCCAGGCGAGGGCGGGTTGGAGAACTTTGTCTGCACGAATACCTTCTCGACACCGCCAATCCGCTTGTCGAAGGCGTTATAGAGCTTCGGGAAGTCCTCGATGTCCACTCGGTGCGAGATCATACTATATTGAGGCCGCAATCAGTCAACAGTCTCTGACTTTGCATGTCAGAGTATGGGACTCACAAAGTGGGATCAAACTTTCCGGAAATTATCAAGTCGTATAGTATCTCCTTCCACCATTTGTGCACCGGTGCCTGACCATTTCCGATGAGGCGAACGCCTTTCTCCATGAGCGCCCCAATGTTGAAGTGATTTGTATATCCAGCGTAGGCGGCGATGATGCCGCAGCTGCCGCCCTTCTTGACAGACATGATCATTTCATTGACAGTCTCAGGCACGTCCGTCTCAAGCATAAGTGTCTTCTCTATTTTGTGTACAATTGACTTGGGCTCGTGGAATGTCCCTGTGGGACATGGGTAGTGAGTTGTTCAGCGCAGGTGGGATGATGAGGAGAGTTTGCATACCACAATCCAGAGCGACGTCAAGACCGCCTGGTGCAATTTCTTGGAGGCGTCTCACAACATCTGCGTGTTGTGCAAAGTCGAGGGGCTCTACACCGTTCTCTTGCGCCTTCTTCAGCCGCTCGGGGACCTGGTCGATACCGATGACGCGCGATGCACCCTTCAGCATGGCAAACTTGGCGGCGCAAAGGCCAATCGGCCCCAGTCCCTGTTGTATCCGCATAAGTAAATCAATGAAAGACGGGCTTTAGTTGTGTACATACCCAAACACCTACGACGTCTCCAGACTTGACACCCGTATCCATAACGTTATGATAAGCGGTACTGAGGACGTCGGAAAGATAAAGGGCCTTTTCATCTGGAATCTCATCCGGGACAGGCAGCAGGTTGACATTGCCTTTCGGCACGCGGACATACTCAGCCTGGCCACCAGGGAACCCGCCGGTGAAGTGGGCATAACCGAAAAAGCCCGCGTCGCGATGCCCGTACATGGTATTCATCAACCTGAAAACTGGCTTAGTAGGCTCACAGCAGGTCATAAATCCACGTACGTCGACGAGTTTGTTCTGTCGCAGAAGGATGAGAGCTTCTCCTTGCAGTATTGGCATTCTCCACATGCGATTTGGAACGAAGCAACGACACGCTGACCGATAGAAAGATTCTTGACATTAGGCCCAATCTTGTCAACGACACCCATGAACTAACGGTACGTGAAGATGAGACGTGTGGGGACAGAGGCAAACTGTCACGGCATACCTCATGTCCCAAAATGTCGCCTTTCTGAAGAGCGAGTATCTCACCATGGTAGAGGTGGAGGTCGGAGCCACAGATGGTCGTTCCGGTTACTTTAAGGATGACATCGTCCGGTTCGGTAATGTCGGGAATGGGAGCGTCAATGAGACGAACGTCTTTACTTCCAAACCAAGCAAGAGCCTTCATGGTCGCGCCGTCTGGACGAGCTTTGTATTCTGGATGTACTTCGGTAGGGAAAGCACCCATTGCCTACGCAAAAGATGACCGTTCACCTTGGAATTCACTACGTGCTGCCATTGGAACGCACATTTTGGGCAGCGTTTGCTACTGCTTGCATGTTGAAGAAATGATACTAGCTAAGTTTGAGATGTATGTGGTGGGATGGGGAGGGGAGGACAAACATTTTGAAAGGCTTTGGATGGTGAAGTTTATATACCACCTACATAGGAGGGATTGAAGGATACTTACTCCCAAGACGATGAGCGACGTATGACGGCACTTCGAGTTCCACAGTCCATGACATCACGCGTCGCGACGTGTCTGCCGTCACGTGAGGAAGTGGAACGTCAAATGCACCTGACAGGGTCACAACACTCGAGAGAGGTGAGTATTTAGACGAGAACAGGTAGGCTTACAGTGGTGAAACCATCACATACAGACCCTCTCCCAGCCTTGCACTGGTATCCGTTATTAGAGAGTGGTGACAATATGACATCGCAGGCTTACGATAGTAGCTCAAGTAGGAGTGCAGTGGGATTCGGACGAAAGCTTGATTAAGGTCCTGTGTCCCTTATAGGATCCAAAGCAGTGAGGCCTTATGAGGTCTTGACGTTATATGCACATGACTCGACTGCCGAGGTACGCAATCTCACAATCAGTCGATAACTCATATATATGTGGCAGAACACAATACTTACGACGCTCATCGTGGTAGATGTTGAAACGAGGGTGAAAAATGACGCTGACTCCGATGTTTCTCAACAGGCTGAATATTGAGGGAGCAGACAGAACTGGCCAGACTATGCCGATACCACAGAGCTACTTATCGGGTGTCATACGAACCTACGAGTGGACAATGCTCAAAGAAATCGCTCTCCTCACTTATGAGATGTTAGCAGTTTAGGTGAGCTCACTCTTCAACTGCCAAATTCAGAGTTCGTCACAAGCTCGATATGGGCGATAGGGTCAATACACCGCATGCAGTCTCGTGAAGTGAGTTCCCTACCGCTACAAATTTAGAAGGTCATAGTCATGGATTGCGGTCCGTACCAATGCGCTATTCGTCCACAAGTGTTTGAAAGCCGAAGGTTCCATACCACCTGCTCGTGAGCTTATCAGTGATCAGGGTTAAAATTTGTCCTCAGGGCAATCACGAGATAACCGCCTTGTCTTTCAAAACCTCCCCATTCATGACTTTGCGGATGTTCTTTAGCTCTCAGCTGCGCATGCAAGGGAACGGATAGCATGCTATTCTTTCATGTGGAATCCGGCCATGGCCTACCTACGTGTTCATCTGTGAAACGTCCGCTATATTCTAAGCCTGCGGACCAGAGCGCTGATCCCACGTATCGCCGGAATCTCGTCTCCACTGCCAGAGAGGATCTCCTCCTCTCCAGCCATACACATGATCGCATGGCCCGCAAAGGACGGTGCGTCTGTTCCTTGCTTTCTCATGCTCTCACATCCCATGCTCTCTTCCCTCCCTTCGGACGCCTCAGAGCTCGAACAGACTGCAAGCGAATTAAGTCAGCTGGCCCATGAATAGGTTATGAAGATCTCGCCTGATTGAGGTGCTATCACGAGCCATCTGTCGAACACGGACCCATCCACCGGCATGCGTAGCTCTTAAAGGGTACGCATCATCGGCTACGTCTACTAATACATTCCCTGCGCAGTCAAGCTGCCATATCGTGCGTTGCCGCAACCTAGTCCTACCTTCGCACTGGATTCAGTTGCTCAACACAGACCCGGGAAGCATTTCATTAAATCTCGGTACCGGGCGATCCTCCCAGAGCCCGACGGTGTCGTTCAGGTCTCCCGGCGGGCAGCCCCTCGCATGTGGTGAGAACGCAGCTCACCTTGTGACAGGATTGCACTTCCAGAACTGCCGGCATTCCCAGCATACAAGCCGTACATCCTAATATCAATATCATACTGCGTCCAGCGACAGTCCATCTCGTGCCTCACGGTGAACACGAGTAGCAGGCGTTGCAACTTTGTTCGCTCAGTCATCGTCCCCTCCAAACACCGCATCTCCTGCAGGTCGGCTTCGACCGACAACTCCTCGCCTCGTATGATCCACGCGGACTCCGCGCCCCACACTGAATGGCGACGGCCTTTTGTCATTGTCAGAGCTCGCGCTGATTATCCGGCGTTCATCGCTGGGATGGGGTATCTAATCGGATACAAAATAACCTGCGTGCGGCTATGGCGTGGCCACAACAATTACAACCTATGTGTGGGGGCAGTAAGGCCTAATAATCTAACACATCGTCCGAGTCCAGTCGCAATCGCTCGTGATCGCCGAGTCTCTCCTCCTTGCTGCCCGAGCTGACAGTATCGCCGAAGCGCATGCCCTGAGGTGTGACGAGGGCGTGCACTGGCGGATGGTGTGAGGTGATGCCATTGAGATGCGCATAAGGCACCGGGCAGGAACGCGCTGTCTCGTGACAAACGCCTCTGTGCAAAAGACAATAAGCTACGCGCGCGGGACATCAACACTAATGCACGTCGCGTTCCATTCACCGGTGCGAACTCACGTCGCAGTGGACTTAATGTTGGGCTATGCATCGTTCCATATACAGAACCGCATGTCGCGCCAGTGCCGGTCGACGGTGATGCCCTGAACTGGCCGTAATGGGTCGGACGACGTCGGGGAGCGCGAGGAATGTGTCGCTGCGCTGGGGAACAGCTGAGAAACAGTGCAGTTGACATCGCGCCATGCTCGTGCTCTGAGGATTGCCGCGGCGAGCGCCAGCCGAGTGAGTACATCTCCGCACCCGCAACCCTCTTGCGCGGACTCACGTTACGTTCGCCACTCTTGACCGCGTCTTGAACGCATACTTGTACACTGTGCCTGCAGCGACTTTTAGCTCTCTTTGAGTCCAGCTCTGCCTCGGTGCAAGGGGCTTACCTGCATCAAGTACAAGCGTCACACTCTCACCTGGGTGCAGGAGGACGATTGCGCCGGTATTCCGGCCATAGTCCCGCTGGAGCTGCACGGTGGCGCAGTCGTGCGTATCGTTGGTGAAGTCGAGGAGAACCTCATAGTGGGTGGTGCCGGGCATGGTTGTCGGTCGTCGGTGGGTACCAGTGGGTTAGAGCTGACGGGGACAGCAGGGGAGCTAGAAGGCGATAGAAGCGATTGTGGGGAGGAGACGCGGAGGCAATAGGGAATGTAAGGAGAGTGCGCGAGAAGGAAGGGAGAGTAACGCCAAAGAGGCACAGGGTAATATCGCTCGGGTTGGCAACTCGTTCAAGCTTCCGCGGGCCGTTGCGCGGCGTTGCAACTTACGGCAGTAGACAGACCGAGAGAGCCTGTCCTTCACGGTTGTTCCCTGCACGGCGGCAGAGCGTGGCTGGGGCCGGGCACGCAGGCACGCTCCTGAGGCTGTGGACGACCGCACACGGTGGGTCGCGGTGAAGAAACGGGCAGCGTATGTTACAGCACCGCTTGCAACAAACTCGAACCCTAAGGACAGGACGCTGGGTGTCGTTACCACGTTGAAGAGGCCTTATTGTCTTGTGACACTGCTGGATAAGCCACGCGCGCTGGAAAGACGGGATGCCCCGTTGGCCTCGGGGACGGGAAGCTGGAAGGAGGTCAAAACGCGAAGAAGAAGGAGAGGATGCCTGAGGTGAACCGGACATGCATCGACGGCCAGGCAGACAGAGCAGTGAACACCGTGCACACCGTCTTCCAAACGATTCCAAAAATGCCACTTTTCTCATCCATACTCTCCGGCGCTAATAGCCTTCCCCGCTTGAGTCTTCCATATATGGTTTCTTACTAGTGCCACATGATCGATTTTGTGATCACTCACCCGCCGGCACCCATTTACGCTCTCCTTCTCTCATCCACAGTGGTTTGTCTCGTCTCCACGTTCTGCTCCTTCCATGCGCGTCAACTTGCTCGATCTTCCTACCGAGCTCAGGCTCCAGATTTACCAACTCTTCCTCAAGGACCACCAACTTATCAGGGGAAAGTCCCAGCCCTCCAATGCCCACATCCGGCTCCTCCACACCTGCAGACAGATAGCGGAAGAGGCAGACAATCTCTTCCGAGGTTACATCTCCCTGCTGCATGAGCATCAGATACACGCGTTTCTACTCTATGCTCGGCCCTCCCTGTGTGCTCAGATAGAGTGGGCGGATGTCGCCAATGACGGCCGTATATTCCAGCCCGCCGAGAAGAACCAGGTGAGATTAGAGTGTCCGATTGTGTAAGGCCGTCCCCTGATCGGATGCACTGGAAGCCAGGTGCACCGCTGTCCAACCTCCACATCGCTCTGGCCCGCATGACCGCTCTCAGGCGGCTTCGCGTGTTCCAGTGCCGCCAGGGCCTGCCCATCACCTTGCACAACACAATGAACCTGCACAGTAAGTGCGTGGCTGCGGCCATTTCTGAGCGCCCTTTTAGGCGGCAAACGAATGGGGATTTGAACGAAGACCACAAACAGGATCACGGCGGATTGCACTCAAGTTCGAGCGCGCGATGTTCCCTAAAAGCGTGCCCTCGCTTTTGCGCTACGAACTCTATGTCGACACGGGAACCAAAGTCGACATGTTCGATGCCGTCAATCCTACCAGTATCGTCGCCATCCGTTTCTCCGGCGCGATCGTCGTCCAAACGGACAGGCGCGAAGTAGAGGCAATACGCATGCCCGCTTTGCGGCATCTTGCCCTCTATGGCGTCACCGGCAATTTCTTCGATAGGCACACCATCGCAGAGTGTTTTCCCGCCGCCCGCCTCGAGTCGTTCACATACGTGCTCGGGCACCCACTAGCATTCGAGATTCGAGACAAGCATCTCGAGTCCCTCACATTGCACGGACCTCACCTTCGCAAGCTCATACTCCTCGGCTGTAGCCGCCTCTCAAGCGCAGTGATCACGCGATCCTTAGAGACCTTTCCCGTGCTAGAATACTTTGCGCTACATATAGTTACCGTGACGGAGCTCCGTAGTAACTTTGTCCACGGCTTACCACAATCGCTAACCGTCTTGAAGTTGCAGGTGATGAACGCGCCGTACGCCTCCCCACTGTTGGCGGAAGAACGTGGTTTGTGTGAGGCGATAGAAAGCGGGGTGCTGCACCGCGACAGGCCCTTGAAACTTGTGTGCCTCTGTTTCAGAGATACTATCATCACAGAGGGTGGACGACAGGACCGGTGGAGGCGAATAGCGGAGGACCGCAGATTTGAGTTACATATAGGGCCTTGGGAGGATCAGATGGTAGAGAGAATATAGCTTTGCAAGATGTACGCGTCTTCACGATGTCAGATATCCTGTCATACAGTACCGGTTTACGACCATTGAGGACAGCATGCCGGCTTTGTTTGTGGTCGTCAAGCGCATCGAGGCTGATGAAAATGTCTCTTGTACATCATACGACGCGGTCCATGCATGAGTCCATATCTCAACTAAGCAAAAGGTAGACGTAGCAGACAGGCTAATTTCGAGGACCGTATGGATAAGGGTTGGGGTTGTAAACACTGTAGTCCTCTGACCCAGGTTTCTGTAATCTGGGCGTCTTGCGCCGAAACGAGCCCTCCGCTAGACAGGGGGACAATCAATATCAATCGTGGAAGCACAGGATGACACAAACCATCTGGGTCTGTCCTAGGACAGCCGAGAGGCGTACTGGTTTTGGCGGTTATCTACGACTCACCAGGATGGGCCTGACTACGCTCAGGGTAACCAACGCCGCTCCCGCCGTATGTGGCTTGATTAGTGTAGTAGCTATCGTACGTGCGCGGGGTCGGTCCAGGGTCTTGAGTGTATGCATTGGCAGGCGGTGGGTATGCGGAATAGTTGTCGTTATAAGATTGGACCTTGTCAGCCATGACAGTCGCTACGCTAGCGTCACTGTCGTGTCTTGCGTGACCGCCAGGCTGAACAAGATCCTCGGTAGAGTTGCGGGATTCCCACGCACCACCACGATCCACAAGCGGGATGTTGTTCAACGACTTGGCAGAGTCAGACAGCAACGACTGATACTTAGTGTGATCACGTCGTTGAGCCTTGCCAAACGACGAGAGGACAAGGAAAAGATATGTCTGTGGGAAGAGCACCGGTCAGCGCCGCCGTCTGAGCATCTGTTGTAAGCAATTGCACCTGAACGATCGCAAAAAGAAGCCACAAGCCACCCATGATTCCTACGTCTGCCCACGGGAAAATGTTGCAGAGGGTCTCCCCTTGACCGTTGGTAGCAGAGATAGTATTCTTGAAGAAATCGGCAATACACTGAGCCTGAGCCTGATTATGGCGCGTGGCAGAGATGGCGATCCAGGCCGCGGCGACACCGAACGCGGCTATTGTAGTAAGGAGGTGCAAGGTGACATAGCGGCGGAAGAAGATCGGCCGTTCCTTCACCACGAATGAGTATGGCGTAGAGTGGGCTGAATCTTATCGTACCTGCCGTACTGCGACGAAGCCTAAGATTTGTACAGCCGCAGCTGCCCAACAAACGATGGCGAATATCCACTTTGCGAACGAAGGGGTGGATGCGCCGACAACTATGTCAAACGTGAGCTCTCCCAAATGGTGACACCGGTCTGTAGCTCACTTGAAGGCGTTGCGATAGATAAAGTCCCGGCGACTATACCAAGAACGAGCTGCTCTGTAAGAGCGGTATAGATCCCAGCATAAACGAGGGGGATTGCGCAGCAACAGTATTCTCTCGGCTTCATGGCGGATCGTTTAGCCAAAATTCGTCAAAGTCGTGACAAAATGCAACAGAAGCAGATTGTGGAGAGCAAAGAAGAGAGGGGTGGGTGGACGACAGAGGCCGTGGACAGGGTGCAGAGGAGAAAGAGACAGAGCGCAGCACTTATTACAGTGCACAAGAATCGCAGTAGACAAGGCGGTGTGTCACCCGCCACGGCCACTCACACTGGCTCCATGCCTCCGGCTCGGCTCCTCCGGGACTTCCTGCATATAGAATGACGCTCCCACGCCATCCTGCATCCGTCAATTACTCGGTTAGGTTGTCTGACCTCACCTCCTCCTTCACTAACGACCACAACGATCTCACTCTCCTCTACCCCTCCCACCATGACCCGCTTTGGGATCTTGCTGTTACTCGCTTCTGCACTTGGCAGCGTTGTCGCGTCTCCTGTTGAAGAGCAGTCCGTCTTCCCCGGCCTTCCTGATAAGAGGTGGGACTGGAGTGACTGTGGTCAGTTGTGAGCTGTCATTCAATTGTTATTTCACGCCTGACACTCTAGGCCCAAGGTACGGAGTCCCACACCGTTCATATCAAGAGTATCAAGGTCTCCCCCGACCCGCCCCAGCGCGGTAAGGAGCTCACGATAACGGTCGAAGGTGTGGCGGACGAGCGTGTCGAGGTATGCGATTATGGGACAGCATCCAATGGCCGCTCATGCTTCATACACTCAGGACGGGGCATATGCTGAAGTTTCCGTCAAGACTGGCCCGATCAGGATCCTTCAGAAGGAGTTCGACGTTTGCGATGAGGCGTTCGTATCATCGTTCATCGCTATGTTATCACACGGGAGCTGATTATTTGCAGGCGTAAGGCGAACACAACCATACAATGTCCTGTTGAGAAGGGTACGCATAAGGTTGTGCAAAGTGTCACGCTGCCCAAGGAGATCCCACCTGGTACGCTCGCACGGGTCAGAGACAATGGCCAGAGACTAATGTGGTTCCATCCTGTAGCCCAATTCGATGTACATGCTGTCGGTTACACTGAAGATGATGAAGACTTATTCTGCTTGAACCTCATGATGGACTTCCGGCTTCGCCCTGGATCGTTCATTCCTTGGTAGACGATGGATATTGGCTCTACGTTCTATACTGCACCTACCAATGTCTGCCTGCGCCTTCGATTGCTTTCATTGTACACGTACACAAGCGTAGTCCTTCACATGATCTCATAAGTGATATGCACGCGTTAAACATTCATTGACATACAGTTACACTGGCGGAGCTCAACGTTGCGGCTACGCTGCCATTGACGTAATTATGTGATTCAATACTCTCAATATGAAGCGCCTCCGAGTTCTCACTTCTCCTTGATGCCTTAGACTCCTACTCATGTCTGTCCTCCGTCCATTCTCTACTGTGGTCAAAAACGGTTTCGCTGAATCCACGAGGCTGCGTTATCTGCTCATCCTCGATCTTGAGGCTACCTGTGACGACACGGGCTACATTGTGCCCCGAGAAGAGGCCGAGATAATTGAACTCCCTACGCTCTTATATGACATTGAGCAGAAAACAGTTCAGGCTACTTTCAATGAATACATTCGCCCAATTCGTCATTCCATCTTGACCAAGTTCTGCACGGATCTGACCGGGATTGAGCAAGTACGCATTTGAACAGACTCTGAGAGGTCAAATAAATTGATTGACATACAGTAACACTGGCGGAACTCAACGTTGCGGCTACGCTGCCATTGACATACAGTTACACTGGCGGAGCTCAACGTTGCGGCTACGCTGCCATTGACGTAATTATGTGATTCAATACTCTCAATATGAAGCGCCTCCGAGTTCTCACTTCTCCTTGATGCCTTAGACTCCTACTCATGTCTGTCCTCCGTCCATTCTCTACTGTGGTCAAAAACAGTTTCGCTGAATCCACGAGGCTGCGTTATTTGCTCATCCTCGATCTTGAGGCTACCTGTGACGACACGGGCTACATTGTGCCCCGAGAAGAGGCCGAGATAATTGAACTCCCTACGCTCTTATATGACATTGAGCAGAAAACAGTTCAGGCTACTTTCAATGAATACATTCGCCCAATTCGTCATTCCATCTTGACCAAGTTCTGCACGGATCTGACCGGGATTGAGCAAGTACGCATTTGAACAGACTCTGAGAGGTCAAATAAATCTGGCTGAAGCGACTGTCTACAGGGTACAGTCGACACAGCTGATGCATTTCTTGGCTCAAGCGACTGTCTACAGGGTACGGTCGACACAGCTGATGCATTTCCTGCTGTCTGGGAGCGTTACCAAAAGTTCCTTCGGGATCATAGCATTACAGACGATCCCGGTGCCGTAGCGTACTTGACGTGCGGTGATTGGGATCTCAAGACGATGCTGCCGCAACAACTCCGTCTCAGCGGCATCCAGGTCGGGCTCGACGCCTCAACCGGCGCGCTCGCCTCGCCGTACAACCGCTGGATAAACGTGAAGAAGTCTTTCCGCCGTTTCTATGGCCTCAAGTACGCGAAAGGCATGGATGCGATGTTGTCTTACCTGAAGATGGACCTGGAGGGGCGTCATCATTCGGGCATTGACGATTGCAAGAACATCCTGTGGATCGTGGAGAGGATGCGGCGGGACGGCTGGAAGCCGTGGAACGATCTTCCGTGGTGATTGGAAAGGTACACACGGATACACGGGAGCATTGTATGTTTCCTCTGTGACCGTATATGAACGAATCCCAGGGAACCTCCACCTTCGTGACAATACTACAAGTGCTAATAAGTCCTTCCTGTTAATCCTCATGTCGTCATCTCCGCTCAGACTCGGCAGGAACCCCTACTCGCTACTCTCTATACCTATGTATATGAGTATCAATCCCGAAGTGCGCGCGTATTCCTCCTTGTGACCGCCCAGAACCGAGCCGAAGACAATAAGGAGCCACCCAGGATCACACCCGACATTCTTTCGTTAGCCCGGTGTCTATTATCTTCACCCGTGTCCCTTCATTACACATAGACCGCAAGTCAGTTGTTCCTGTTTCCTGTTCCAGCAGATTGGAACAACCCTCGCTGGGCTCTCTCGCCCGATCTGGCTGCCACCGCGCCTCATTGGGAGCGCCAAGCGGAGAACACAATAGACGGATGCTGCGTTCGCTGGGACTCATTGTGTGCCATGCATGTCTTCGGAGCCCCGACAACATGTCTCGCTGTCTGCTTTGCGAGCTAAACAGACAAACGCCATTCCCCGAGCAGTTTCCTGGATGCGTATAATTAGCGAACTCGTCCGTTGGCTCCTGAGGCCTGATGTCTCTCTTCCTCCCCGCCTTCTTCGGAGGAGCACGCACACATAGCGGTGATGCCGACTACCACAGAAAATCCGGATGACCTTCTTGATTTCGAGTTCGTGAACGACACAGGCGCACACGTCATGGTGCACCTTCTCCGGACAGACCGAACGCACGCGGGAAGTGGAATTGAGCTCCGTGCAGGGGAGAACGTCACAATCGCACTACAGGCTGGGTCGCCATACAGATACACCGTTGAGCGGCGATCCCATACACAGACACGAGTGGTGGAAATGTCGTGAGGTTATGTTACGTTAGTCTCTCAACTCCCATTCTCATATCTTCCAGGGTCAATATCTGGCGCAACGCCAAGTGTCGAACATCCGACATCTTTGTAGTTTCTCCGCATCGATGTGGATGCACTCGCTACATACAGCTTGAGGAAGGAATCAAGGTCGTGACGACGGAGTGCGCTCAAGGTACTTCACTGAATCGATATCCTACGGTAAGACATATTTTCCAACGGGACCGTGTGCAAAGGCGTTAACGTACCTGACAGGATCCATGCCATGACACTGGATGGGCTGGAGAAAATAGGCATGGATAGCGCCCCGTGGGCGATGGGATGTACTCTGCATTCCGTTGTATTTGTGGACAACTGCTTTTGCCTGTTGCATATGTGTACTATAGACATCCAGCACTTGTACTTCTAGCAGTCCGTTTATCCAGATCTCGAGTTCTGGATCTTAGCGGCCCCTCTAAAACATCGATTGTAAAGCAGTCAGCAAACAAACGGAACCGCAGGGTGTTCTTGAGGGAGTGGCGGATTTGTAACTTACGTGAAGACATTCCAAACTCGGGTCTGGTTAGCGTAGAATGTATTGCCTGTAGATAGACCCAGTGAGCGGATCTACAATTCACCGCGATGCAAATCGAGATGCAATCCTACCGTCGTTCGGGGAAGCCTACGAGGGGCAAGAGCGTTCGTGAGATGCGCCAAACGTGGTAAGCCTGGGGAGTCACGTACACCGTCGATGATTGCATCAGCATATTTGATGAGGCGGTTTCCGCCGCTCTCCGTGAGACCTAATTGTCCCCACTGCCATGGCATAATGCTGTAACGAGCGACTTCCTTCAATGACCCAAAATTTATTGAACAATGACTTACCCTCTGGAGACATATGTCACTGGTCAACGAGGATCCATTTATATAAGGAGCTACTCACCCATGTCTGGTGTCCAACGCGCGCTGTACCCACTCAGGATATATATCTGTTTTGTTTTCTACGAGCGCATGATCAGGTTTACACTAGGCGGTGAGGATGGATAACCTACGCAGTCCGCTCACACCAAATTCCTCCAGCACGACCGGTTTGCCGGCTTGGTTTGCCGCTAGGAAAGCTGATGTCCACTACACAGTGAGTTACAAAAGGGAGATCATACCGCGAATGTGTTGGTCTATCCATTCAAGGCCCCATTTCTTGACTGTCCAGTTGGAGCCGGGGAAATCCTATCAGGGAGATAAGTTACCGGTATCAATGTCAAAGGACGTGAACTCACAAGTTCACTGTACCTGTACCATAGGATCATAATTTAGAACGCAGAAGCTGCGCACAAAAGCAGCACGTGCCAAGACTGTGGGTAGATATGCTGGGGATATCGTTTCAGATGTCGTTTTGACATGGAGCAAATCGGGAGCTCACATATGTGCCAAAGTCGATATTTGGGAGAAGTAGATCGTGGTCGAAGTCCTCGCCCGCTGAAAGGGCATCGGCAATCCAAAGACTTGGGATATGTGCGATACCCACATACCTTGGCCGTTGTAGTTGTAGTCGCTGACAAGCGTGTTATTGAACCAGCTATAGATGAGATGAGTATCTATCAGAAGTTGGTGGTCACTCGACCCACTATTTCTTAGGGTTTCTCCAAAAGAAATGCCCCTCGCCGCCAGTGGTGATTAAATGGTTTGGGTCCCTATATAGGTCTTGTGAACCATGACTACCAAGGGGGTATCATTCTACCCACAAGCTGCGAACAAAGTTCGACTGCTCGCTGTACCAAGTCCGGAGTGTATTTGAGCCCGGAACGCAAGCGGGACCAGCAGGTAGGGTGTCACTCAAGCAGCGTGCCTCGTTCATCAGTTCCCAGGCAAAGATAGCAGGGGAACCCTGATACCGCTGGACAATAGTCTTCACGTAAGATTCTAGTCAAGGGTGTTGAGTGACATGCAACATTTGAGACCATTATCCCTTACGATAGGATGCAATGATTCTCCTGTCGGTGAAGAACACATCATGAGGCTGAACGGCTCCTGCGATCCAGTTCACGTATAGGTCAGAACCCTAGATTCGTCGATGAGATAACCTGACATCAATCCAGTGTATACGAGCATTAGGGCTTACACCGTATCCCACCCTAGTGACGCACAGGGACATTACCATCAGTGGTATAGGTCTGCAGCGAATGGAGACGTACCAGTTGTTGGTGAAAGCGACGATGACCTTGATTCCATATCTTGCTGCAGTGGAGATGACACGATCCAGGCGCTGCAAGCCTTGGGGCCCATCGTTCAATACGAACTGGGTGCCATTCCATACCTGCGATATATTGAGAAGCGTGTTTTACGGATGGCATTTGGGCACTACATACTTGATAATAAGTGAGACCTGTTTTAAGAGCGCCCTCAAGCTCTGTGCTGTTGATTGCGTTCCACCCCTGAAACAAATATTAGCAAGGAAGCCCACTAGCTTGCGAACAGGACGTATGATATACCCAAGTACGGAGAACCTTGATGCCGGCTTGCTGCATAGATTGGAATGTCCTCTCAACATCAGCCTGACTAGTCAGAAGTGGCAACCACTGCAAGACAGATATGTCAGACCGAACCTACAGGAGAAAGCATATGGCGGGCTCACATACGAGTTCGCGCCCACGAACGCCTATAATGCGGCAATTGTTGAGGTACGCTCGAAAGTGAGTCGAGTCAATACTCACGAATGGCTTCCCATTGAGCTCGAACTGCCGGCCGTTGGTCGTTACAAACCCGCGCGGAACTGTGCGATTCTTCTGAGGTATGTTCACAGCACCAGTAGGAAGAAGGAAGCTCCATAGCGAGCAAACGAGTGCAAGAAGTAAAAGACGCATTTTGCATTCAGGCGGGGACAATACCTTCAATCGCCTCATGAAGGCTATTATATACCAATACTCAACGGCATCAAGACTCTTGATTCTTCGGAGACTATGCGCCCGTCGCAGAACAGAGACGTTGGAATTTGACTCCATTCATCCGGAAGAACGTCGGGATACGGTCAGGTGGGGAGGTCAGTCCCGTTGAACCTCCGTGCGCGTGATGCGTAGGTAGCCTCGGTGCGTATGTAGCGGAACGTTAGTACGAACCGCTTTTCCGTGCGCACCGACGCGAAACTCAGCGATATCAATGACCTGGAGTCGCTTCATGACGTATTTGCTCTTGCACATCACGGGATGCTGCCAGTCAGCAGTACAGACACGCTTAAGACCTCGGGGACGCTGTAAGATACATTGAACGATGTGCATGAGGAGGCGAAGGGAAACCAAGTTTGGGTACATTGTCAAGTTGGAGTATGATTATCAGCGTTCGAGTTGGAATGATGCAAAACAGCAAATTGCCTTATACGGGTTCCCACATTTTTGCGGAAACAGACGCCTGCGGACGTTCCGTTCATTGTATACTAACCAAGTTTGAGCGCTGAGCCACGGGCACGGACGTGGACATTGCGCCATGCCAAAGAGCACCAAGAAAAAGAAAGACAAAGCAGCTGATTTTAGCGTAAGCAGTTTGAGAGCTTTCGGACACCCCTGCTAACGCCATGCTCAGAAAGCCAAGCTGAAGCTTGGGAAAGGCAAACAAGCCCCCAACAATACTGTAGACACCACCTTCAAGTCCAGATGTAAGGCTGTGTCCTTAATGCGGTATACGATTCGGCTCACAAAGTCATACATAGCCATCGCCTTACCGACACAGAGTATATCTGTGGAGAAGGATGCAGATACACCTAGTACAAAACGGAGACTTACTTACGATGCTCTCATCGCCCATACGAAACACTACAATGCCAGCACACGCAGGGGTAAGAAAAGAGCATAAATATCTCTGCATATAACACAGCCGACGGCCCTTTAGATGCTATCCTTGGACTGCGAGAGCTCCTCGAGGCTCATCTTGAACTTGTTGATGCCCACCTAACGTCGCTGATTAACAACTGTGTGCGTGTCATTGGTGATGAGGTATGTCACAGGAGAGATGTGCGTATTGCTTGAATGCTCACTGCGCACATAGGATGCCGGCGTGCGTAGAGGGCTTTTGTCGTTCTTCGCATGGCTTTTTCGTAAAGTACCTCGAGTATGTATCATTCTCAACAGGAAACTTGCCCCTTGCTTACCTTCTGTACGACTGTAGGATGACCTCATCCCGCATTCTCCGGTGTTGCTACTATTCACCACCTCCGCCCAGACGCACATATTCCCCGAAATTCGGATCGATGCAGTTCGGTTCCTCGACATATATCTTGAGCACATCCCTGAGATAGTAACCGAGGGGTGGATGCTTGCCGGAAGCGGTGCTCATGGAAGGCGAGTTTTAGAAGGGTATCTTGGTATACTCAATGCTGGAACAACCTTCGGGGAAGGCGGTGGTATGTGAGCGTCTTACTCCACAGTTTCGACGCCTCACAGCTGCTGGCACAGATACAGGACCAGTCCACGCGACATCCACGGCAAGCGTCGTCTTAACACCGGCGGTATGTGTTTATTACTTAGATTCTCTCGCAATCCACTCACCCTATCTTAGTCGAAGCTTGTCGTACTCCGGTCTTTAGCTTCATTCTTGTCTCTAGCCATAGCTTCTGCATGGCATTCGAGAGATCTCACAACAGCGTCTGGGTTGAGTATAACCACACCGACATGGTATCTCTCTTCCTGTTTCGCATCAGAATCGGCCTTCGAGTCCTTTGACGCCCAGCTTCGTCCAACATCACAATCGGCTTTGGAGAGTTCCAGACACTGGGTCCCGGAAGTCTCGGAGGGCGATGAAGAAACATTTGTCGGGAACTCCGAGCTCGCTGCCGTTAACCCGTCTGCCACATGGTCCATCAACGATCTCAATGGTCTTGATATCGCCATATCCGCACTTCGAGAGGGGGGACAGTCGTGGACTGATGCTGATGCTGAAGTATCCTGCGTAGCTGTATGTCGTCCTCGATTCCAGTCACAATGGTACCCGCTCACATCACTATAGCAACTCTCGCAAACACTGCATTCGACGTTAGTATCGACATTATTAGACTGTGCGCCAACAGTTTTCTCGCCAAGTTCGAGTCCGCCAGAGACCGATCTTCACCTGGTGCTTGTGGTGTGCCGAATATGCCGGACGGTATATGGCAGGCTTCTACAAGATTCCGCTGAGGTTCGTGTACATCAGCTGATACTTGCGGCAATCTCTCAACAAGTGTTCTGCAGTCAGGCACTTCGTATGATTTCGCAGAGGTAGATCTCCAGACGGTCCTCACGCATCTCTCGCCGTACTTCCCTTTCACCATGAATGCATCCACAATGAAACGCGACATCAAGGCCGAGCAGGCGTTCCAAGATCTCAATCTCATCTTTTGCGAGCTTTCTTCCTTTATTGTGATGGCATCTCAGCGCCAAGATCCTCAACAGGCTACTATTAAGAACAAGGCCAAACATAGCCACCCCAGTCGACGATATCGTTCAGCTGTTCCGAAAGAGTTCTCTGCGACCGTACAGAGTCGACAACTCGAGCACGTAAGTGCATACATCGTCCAACTACTGCAAGGACAGGCGCCGTCTTCTGGTCTCCAATCGTCACTGCCTCGTCCGATCTCCCCACAAGCCTATGTTTCCCTTCTTCCTACGATGTGGTCTTTCATCAACAGCGAGCCTCTAGACGAGGGTGATGTGTCGACGTCGATGTTCACCGTCGTCGTAGAGCACGCCACCAAGACATCCTCTACCTCGGCTGTCAAGAGGCACACGATTGACTTCATTGGTAGAATATTACTGGTGAGGTACCACCGGTTGACTTCCTTCCTTCCGCTAACGACCGAGGTGTTACAGCTGGATCGGGAGTTCGAGTATTTGGGGACGTTCCGAGTCGGGCGGAGTAAACAGCAGGATGCCTTGCTGCACGAATGGATTTTGCAGCTGCCAAAGACGCTATGGGAATTGGGCAGCAACCATCTGGCTACCTCTGAGGCGAGTTCACCACACCCTATGCACTCCCTCTGTTCTCAGCCATAAGTCTCCAACTATAGACGATTGTTAGGTTCCTCCTGCGCCTCTGCCAACGTCGTTCACCGCTGCTCCAACCGGAAGTCAGTAGCCGCTCTTTGCATCCTAGCGACATCATTAATCCCTGATCCTCTGAACCAGATCTACAAAGCGTTGCGCTCTCGTCTGTTGCCCTATTTCTCCATAACCCATCCAACGCGCGGGAAGATTCCCGGCCCATACACGAAGCTGCCCGCCAACTCGCGACTGCGCCACCTGGTACTCGATTGCATTGCCACTATCATCGACTACAGCGCTGCTGCGACAGGTGACGGCGACAGTCTCGAAGATGTCGTGAGTGATGCCGTGCGTGACACTCCAGAGGCAGGGTACTGGACAGGGATACGCAGTCGTGCGCATCGGTAGTGCCATTCTGGATCGGGTTAGTTTGTACAGTCCTGTGAAGTATCGTACAGTGTACGCTAATGCAAGAGTAGTGATACATTATTGGTCTTTCGTGGACCTCCCGCGCTCGACGAGGTCTAGTCGTCCGCATCCTGGGGTCGGGTTGACAATTCTCCGTCTTCATCCGGACCGTGTTGTTGACCAGTTTGGAACATAGCCAACACCGTGTCCCGGTCATACTGCTCGCGAAGACTCTCTTCCTTCAACATGTCCACATTTTGCTCCTCCTCCGGGATCTCTAAGCTCAAGTCGGAATCGTAGTCGCTATCTGTCTCCTCGCTGGAATCCTCAGAACTTGGCTCTTGGTTGTCTTCGTCTTCGTCTTTGTCTTCGTCTTTGTCTTTGTCTTCATCTTCGTCCCCGTCTTCATCTTCGTCTTCTTCTTCATCTTCATCTTCATCTTCGTCTTCATCTTCGTCTTCATCTTCATCTTCGTCGTCGTCGTCCCCCGAGTCACTTCCGTGAAGGAAAGAGCTGGAGTGATCCTCGTCCAAAAACGAGAACCACGGAATGTCCGGATGAGATCCACTGGCGGGCACGACTGTCCAAGGCATCTGCAGGACGAACGAAACGGGAAAACGCCAGAGGCGCACCTCGTCTCCTGAGACGAGGGACGGGTGGCACACCAAGGGCAGGTCAGGACGGACAATCCGGCGCAGTGTACGGACGCACTGCAGAGATGGCAGACGGCCAATTTCGACTCCCGCGTCGCGTTCCTCCTCAATGCACTCTCGCGAGGCACCGCACGAGTAGCACCAAATGTCGATGTAGCGGATGGTCGGAGAGCGCAGCTTACTGAGGATGCGCAACGCCTCAGTGTTCCGCCGCGCGGCGGGGATCACCAGGTGCTCGAGCACGGGGCAGATCTTTGGGAAATCGTGGTTGAGGTGGGTGATGGCACAAGTCTCCCAGCTGTAGTCGTACATCCCGGCGTTCTTCTTGGGGCAGATGTGCAAGTAAGTGAGGAGGCGGCCATGAGCTTTGAGGAGCCCTATGGGAATATTGCGGCAGTTCATAGCGGTCAGGCTCTTCAGAGCGGGCAACTTCCATCGGGAACAAACGAGCGAAATGAAGGGATGGTGTTCAGTATATAGCTGGAGCTCGCTCAAGGACGGGAGCTCCGCTTCCTTGAGTGCTTCGATATCGGTATCTACCAGGGTGCCGCCTACGACGACAGGCCCAACCTTGAGCGATTGTAGAGAGCGGGCTGAGTAGAGCAAACTATGCAACACCACAACCTGCGGCTCGGTTAGGGTCATGGAGATGTCCAATTCGCGAAGCCCAGCACATAGCCGGGTACAGAGCGCATCCCGAAACTCTGTGTTGTCCAGAATCCAAGCTGGGTTAAACCCGTCCCACCCGTTCCCTTCGTCAGGGGTGTTCACGATCGGAAAGTTTGGATGGACGTGGAAGGAGAACGAGCGCAGTGCCGCCGCGCGTTGCAGGACGAACAGGAGGTCTTGCTTGACGACATCTGCACACGATGCCCATACAACGCAGCAGTCCATCCGTATATGCTGAATCAGCACTCCAAAGTGCCGCCCACCTGATGAGGACAGAGTGCGGGCGAGCACGGGTATCTGTCCCATACGCCGAAGAACAATGTCCTCGTACAGAACCGCATTTGCGGACCAAAACCACGCCTTGCAAACACGGACAAGCCCTTTTCGGAACCGTATCTCGTCTAACCAGGGATTTCCAGGTCGTTGTGCACCTGGGTCGAATTCGTGGAGAGGCGGCATGGTCGCTTTGAAGATTCGCAGCAGGACTTCTGGCGGAAACGAAGCCAAGTGCGGTGGCTTGTGCAATGTAGGCTGCAAGAACTGTACTGTGGATGAGTATCCTCTCCTTTGAACGAACTAGGTAGGATCCTGATTCACCCCGCCTTCGCGCATTAGGAATTTAATAGCTGCGCTGAATACCGCAGACTCCTTCTTGGTATGCGACAGATCCTGCAGATGCTGCATCGGTGCTCAAGAGTATGTCCTTATTCAAGCGAGTCGTATACTCACTGGTTGAAGAACCTCTAGTTCTGCCCTGAGGGCTGTGAGGTCTTCTTTCATCTTGATGTTCTCATCACGAAGTTGCTCGAGTTCGCGAGCGATGTCGTTCAAAGGGCGCTCCGACAGTTCGTCGAGCAAACGAGGGCGACTTTCACCTTCACCACACATCAACAGCAAAGTAGTATCTAATGAGAACAGGCAATAGGTCCAATAAATGACCTCGAGGCCTCTTGCCACCAGTGGCACTGTAGATCTCGCAAGATCTGATCGGCCGATACTACTGCTGACCAATCCTCCACTGGCATGCATCCATGGCTTCGCACGACTGACGACGAGGACATTGACCTTGAAGATCAAACAGAAGGAAGAGTGATTATGGATCTAGACAAATGTAATATAGCTATGTTAGCAAGCTATCCCGGTCCTTTCCATTCTTCGTCATCACGACGCTGGTTTGCTCTATTTTCTCGAGTTCATGGATTACTATCAAGAAGACAATGATTTTAGCATTCCTAGTCGAAACGCTTTCCAGCACCGTGTCTTGGTCAGAATACTCGACTTGCTCCCCGTTCTCGTCACTATTCCAACCGTCAGCATGGTCTCGTTGTGGCTACAAGTTCTCGTTCAGTCGGATGTGCGTGATGAGCTGATAGTTTAGCAACGGCTGCTGAGATCCCCGTTCAGTCGGACGTGCGTGGTGAGCTGATCGTTTAGCAACGGCTGCTGAGATGAGATGAAATGATGTCTCCCGTCTATCGCCCGCGAGGGCCGCGCCCTATGGTAGGCAATAGCGCACTATGTTTCCACTATCTACTGTCCTATATCCCTCATCGAGTTGGTCGGGCGACGAGAGTGGTAAGCAACGGCTGCTTGTAGAGAGAGCCGGGCAAGTCGTGGGAGGCCGCGATGATGCTGTTGACTAGCGGGGCGCGATGTGTCTGATACGAACGTGGGCGACAGTGGGAACCTGGCCCGTATTACGACGGAGTCGATAGAAGACCATCATAGATTGACACCACCACACTCGACGTTTGAAGAGCCTCAGCTTCTTCCGGCGACATAGAAAGTCGATCGGAGAGGTTCGGAGAGCTGCCTCGAAATCTCAGCTGGTACTGAGACAAAGGTTCGACCGATTCTTCCATAACGTCGGGGGGCGTACGAACCTTCAACAAGGTGCGAATGTCAGGATGACGATGCAATGAGACAACATTCAGCCCAAACTACAGTGCGCTCACTGATCACCACATTCTTCTGACGCTCAAGAGAACCTGATAGCATGTTCGCAGATCCCACCGTGGGCGGAGACGGCGAACGACGCGGGACCGCGCTGGGTGGCAAGTACCGTCAGTGTCATGAGTGCAACCATCTCAGCCGTCCGCATCTGACGGCAAGCTTCGAGCTTAGCTTCAACGCCGTCTTCTCGGTACCGGGGCGACGACTGGCACGGCATCTTGCCACTGATGCTCCTCGGCCTGCATCGCGCACTGGCACCCTAGACGTCACTGCGGTGGAATCTAGAGGTTTGGAGATGGAAGCTGGCCATGGTGGACAAGACTTGACATGTTCAAGAGAGTTCTGGACTCGTGATCATGTGCATAAGGACCCGGCGGGCCGGTGTGTACTCAGTGCAATGTGCAATGTGACAGAACGTCCATTGGCCATGGCTCCAGGCTGTGGCAGAATATTCAAAGTACATCCACCTCGACGCGCGCGATCCCTTGAGCTTCACTTTTACGCGCTCCATGTGATCGCATGTGCTATAATGGAACGCGTCAGTGGCTGACCGCTCAGTCTCGGCCGAGCGGCTGCCCACCCCTCTGCTGCAGGGGCAGTACTGACCGCTGAAGGGGGCCAGCCCAAGTTCAGGCCAAGCCCGCTCTTCGCCGTCCCCCAAGAACTTTTCTCTCAGCCGTTCTCCGTTTCAGAATCAGCCCTGAGAGCAGGAAATGATTTTTCTCACTTTACACAGAATACGGCACCCAGGCGGTGCTCTTGGTGATTGATGACTTTGGCAGGTGCGCAGTCCGGTCGAGGTAACCCGCGCCGGAATGAACCGTCACCGTTTCAACGGCGGTTGACATGCTCAAGACTCACCGCTCATCAACTCATGAAGACGGACGGACAGCTGAATGAAACAATATCAACATCAATCCGCAATTGACGGCCGTCTTGCATGTCGAGTAAACTGCGCATGCTGTCAGTGACACTGGTATTCCGACACAGCTCGACAGGACACACAGCCTGCTGCAGACTTCTTGTTACTGCTACAAAGTATATGTTGTGACTCCAGATACTACTACGTATGAACATGGACGCCAGTGATCTAGGCGGAGGGCGTAAGCTAGCTACATGATAACAGCGACCGCCGGCCGCGCTCGACACGGCCCAAAGCATACAATGCCATGAAGATCATACCGCCGTGCTCACAGATATTGCATGCAATACAACGACATCATACGTCAACTACAACCTCCCAACATCCGTCAGCCCGCCCTCTGCATGCAGGGGCTGGTATACGACGGGGGACGCCCCAGGCGGCGGAGGGACCGAGACCAATATTAAAAGCAATAAAAAGGGCAAAGGCAAGAGCTTGATGTGAAAGCGAATGCCGGAACTGCGTGGTGTCTTACAACGTTGCGGGTCATGAATGGAGAAGCCTCAAAGCCAGTGCCATTCAACAGGGTTAATGCGACCGTCATCGAAGGATGCGAGCTCCTTGAACGCGGCCGGCGAGAAGTCGAGGTCCCACATCTTGCAGCCGACGCAACGGTCAACGGCCATGACATCAACCGACTTGCCCTTGTCTGTCGATCATCAAAAGGTAATCGTCAGTGATTTGCGATTGGATACATATTCAATTCTACTTACAAGTCGCGCGAATCATGCGCTTGCAAAGGGGGTTCTTATTGGGGTTGCCGCCTTTGTATTCACTATATTTATGTCAATCAGGACGGTAACACAGATTGGCAAGGATGGGACCGCCGACTTACGGGTAGTTGTCGAAGAGTTCCTGGGAGAGCGCAACAATATAGTCGCTGTCGTTGTTGACGATACCGCAAGCACCGAGACCAGTACCGTAGAAGGTACCTGTGATTCCCTCCGAAGTCAGGCTGTGTGCGATATAGACAAGAGGAAGAGACTCAAGCGTACCGTCACCGGGGTGAGTACCGGTCAAGATACCCAAGGGGTCGTTACCGCCTCCGCCACCAGAGCCCTGGGTGGGGGCAGGCTTCTTGGTCGGGGTAGTCTTCTTGGTCGTGGTAGGAGTGGGGTCCTGCTTGGTCGACTGAGGCTTCTCCGTACCCGCGGGCTCTGGCTGCTCCGTGGTGGGGTCACCGCCGACGTTCTTGGGAGGAACGAGGGTACTACGGTGGCGAGTGCGAGTTGACGGGGATGCGGTGGAGCAAGAAGGAGAAAAGGATGCGTACGTGGGAGTGGGCTCAGCGCTGGACGAGCGGGCTCTGCAGCGGCTGGTATCGGCGCGCTTGCGGAACTTCTTGGGCTCGGCAACGGGAGCGGGCTCAGGTGCAGCCTCGGGGATAGCAGCGCGGTAGGCGAGAGCGTGGTGGTTGACGGCGCGAATCTGGTGAGGGCTGGCAAGGGCGGAGAGGGCGAGGGAGAGGACGACGAGGGTCTTGGAGAAGTACATGGCGAAGGGAGTGAAGGGGAGGGAGTGGGAGTGTTAGCGAGGGGAAGATGAGAAGGACTGTGCGGGACACGCTCGACAAATGAAGGAAGGAGAGCGGGCTTATATATGTACGTGAAGAAAAGGCGCGGCGGGCAACGGGGAGGGTTGCGTCGACGGGCAGAGGGGAGGTGTGCGGGCGTACGAAGATGGGGGACGTAAAGAGACAGGCATGGCAACAACAGAGGAAAATATAGGGACCCTCTCACGGCTTCGCTCTTTCTCCGTACCTGATTAGGCGCCTATGCCTAGATCCAAATCGGATCACCCCTTCTACCTCATTCGGGCCAATCACAACATCGCGTTCCTGGCCAACGTCCTTCTGGCCAGTGACCGTCTCCGTTTCCCGCAAGATCTCATGTGCCCGGCTCAGAGTGAGTACAGTCCATACCCTCATCTCCTCGCCGTCTTCCAGCTTCCAGGCCAGCGTCGGCAGCAGACGTCGTGTCTCTTCACGCGCTCCCAGCATGTCTCTCCCCGTGTGATGCAATCACGCCGTCATCATTGTACATGTATACACAGTACTAATAGTACTGCCCATGAAGACAGTCTGCTTACATCATACATCCCCCGAACTGCCTCTGTGCTCAGTTCCCGGCGTTCCCCTTAGACGCGTATATCTTTACCAACCCCGTGCTCGCCGTCTCCTCAAGGCTCTTCCCATAAGCGTCAATCCGGCCCAAGAGCAGCATGCTCTCCAGCCGACTCGGCTCCGGCGGTATCTTGAACAGCCTGCTCACGTCCTCTTCAGGCAGCGGCGCCAGCCCTGCAGCTATCCGCGACGTGTTCTCCTCCTTCCGCTTCGCCACATGCGCCTCCGCTTTCGCCTTTTCTCGTGCAATCTGCCGCTGCAGGTAGGCCAGGTTCCCTTCCTCCGTCTTGTAGTGATCCAGCGCCTCCACAATCAGCTCAAGATTCCTTGACGTGTTCGCGGTACCAAGGTTCAATCGTGAGAACGATGGTGGGATCGCTGCGGACGATGTTGCCCAGTCTGGACTCCCTCCCGTCGTCGACGATGGAGTTCCCTCGGACAACGAGCTGAGGAACGAGCTCACTAGCGCGTTTGTCCGGATTTTGAGCGGGACCTCCTCTAGGATAGTCGAGAACGTTAAACGATGGTCGATGAGGCTGCGTGCAGAGATGACTCCCGTCAGCATCGGGTTATTACGGCATTGGCGGACATCCATTACCTTGAGGTGCTAAAGTTGCTTTTCTTGTACGCGTCTATGAACACTCTAGTAAGTCGGAACGCCCGAAAGGACGCGTTTCCTCGTGCGGTCTGCGAGATGTCTATCAGGACGGATTGAGCGCTAGTTTCAGTGCGTGCACGGATACACGTTCTAGGGATAATAATCACGCACCGTGGACGATGACAATGCCACCGTGCCTCAATTTTTCTTGGTGAATCGCCTGGGTGTCGACCAAACTTTGATTGAAGAAAGAGCCCAGGGTCATGCCCTGGTAGAAACCAATCACGCTGTCGTCCGCCTGGACCTCCTTCAGCGAACGGAGCATCGACGCCTGGTAACGCGCTGGTAATCATTCATTCAACACCGTCGCTCTTCATTCCGCTCATACATGCGGTACTGACCAACACCCTTGACCGACTTGTCGTCGTCGTCGTTGACATGGTGCGGGAGGGGAAATGAGTTCGAAACTTCCAACGTGCCGTCGAGATCGAGGCCCAGCAGAAGCCCGTGCGCCGACGAGCCCGGAGCCTCTTTTGCGTGCTTCACAATCCGTGAAACAACCTGCGTGATACACCGATGGCCCCGGGATCAATTGTTGTGGGGAATGCCAGACTCCGTCAGCAAACAACGTCCTCTAATAGTAGCGAGCCAAGGGGAACGGGGACCCCAGAAATTTTGCGTTCAAGCGCGAGCTCGGGAGGGACCGCAGGCACACGGACGTCACCGAGAAGAAAACTTGGCGCAAACGTGGACATGCACACGGCACCCAGGGACGCGCGCCGGAGAAGGGGTGTCTGGATCCGGGCAGAACCCAGAAGGCGCACAAGTGCGAGGGAGAGGATGCAGGTGGTCTCTTCATGAAGAGGATAGCTCACCATCGCGTCCAGCTGCACACTGGTGATTGGGATTTCTGCCTCAATGTCGATCACCTTTGCCATCGACGCAGGGATAGCTTCATAAGTGGGTGCACTTGGTGCAGGGGCAGATTGGGGTGCGGGAAGTGTGGCGGCCAGAGCCGCAGCCATAGATGTTGCAGCCATGTCGGATAGAGCAGCTCTTCAATAAGCGGTTTTCAAGAGTCGTAGAGATTAAGAGAAGTAGTGCCGAAAGTGGTAAGCGGTTTTCAAGAGTCGTGGAGACAAAGAGAAGTAGTGCCGAAAGTGTAGCGCGTACTCAGCGTAGCCGGTGTAGATGAAATGGCCGACAATTTTGGACGAGTAATTAAAGGTTCTTGCCAAACAAGCCAAAACTCGTCCGGATCACGTGCTATACCAGAACACAAGTACAGGAGTATCCAAGTATATTGTGCGTAAATTGACCTTGCATAAGGCTTGAATGATCTTCGTTGCTTTGCAATACTTCGGGCCTAAGGATGCACTGGCACAAAAAAGGATGTCAAGGGTTTGAAACAAACGAGGATGGGAGAGTGTCTGAGTAGCATTCTTGAAGCTTGATCACTCACCGGTCAGTTACACCAAGACTCACCAAGATTGGTCGTTGAAAACTTGAGTCGATATAAGGCATGATGGCTATAAAGGATGCAGCTTTGAAGATGAATGACGCGGGGCGCTTTATATCCTAGTAGTCATGCTCTCTGCCACTTTGGCATGGGGTTGAGGCAGATTCTTTGAGATGAAAAGATCGCATAGGGAGAGACCCAACTATAGAGATTGTGTTAGAGCGAAACAAAAGCGTTTGCAAGGTCTGGACCCGACTTTATTGGCAAAAAGAATAAGAGCAATTAAGCCAATCTTATCTTATCTGGTGTTTCATGTAAGGCATGACACAATCACCAGCGCACGTGCCCCCTCAGTGGACCTGGGTCTTTAACGGAGCACTGAGCACTGTGGACAGTCGACTCTCTTTGCCACCCCCGACCCTGCATGCGTCCACGATGTCCCGCGAAACACGCATAATCCTCTTGCTCATCATCGATGTCGTATTCTTCTTTACGGAGCTCATCGTCGGTGCGTTTCCATCTCTCCAGCCACTACGTTCTGAAGCTGATCGCAGCATTCCTACAGGTTATGCTGTGGGTTCGCTCGCCCTTGTCGCGGACAGTTTTCATATGCTCAAGTATGTCCTTCATCTCCGTGTGCTCTTCATGACATACCGGACGCTAATGTTGTGGTTCCAGCGATGTGCTGAGCTTGGTGGTGGCGCTCTATGCGATTAAGGTACGGCTTCTTCCACACCATTTCCTGCCCCTTTGAGCATACATCCTGACATCACCCAGCTCACGAACCAAACCCACATCGACTCTCGTTACTCATATGGCTGGCATCGTGCCGAAATACTGGCTGCATTAGTCAATGGTGTCTTCTTGCTTGCACTTTGCTTCTCCATATTCTTGGAAGCTATGGAGCGGTTTTTCAGCACCCCAGGTATGCAGCGTGTCATATGCGTGGTTAGAATTTCATCTTCAATCAACATATCAAAGAAATTTCGAACCCAAAGCTGGTAGTCATGGTGGGTTCGCTTGGATTGGCTTCGAATATGGTGGGATTGTTCCTGTTCCATGGTACGTCTCCAGCATACTCCATACGCAACCCCACTTCATTTGCATTCCAGAACACGGTCATGACCACGGCCACCATCACGGAAAGGAGACGCCTTCAGCCTCCAAGCCTGCCAGCGTGCATTCCTCACTAGACGATGGGCAGATCACCCCCCGGCCCACCTCGTCCTCTCCTATTACTCGGCACAAGTCTCGCGAACGTTCAGCTTCCTATTCGTCTCTCTATGGCCACCCTGCTGCAACTCGCGCATCTATCGTGCAAGCTGCCCAAGATGTCGCCCGTGCGCGTTCTCAGTCTCCGTCGAGACGCATTAGCCGATCACGATCACGCGCAGGTCGTGCCAGCATGGACAATGCTCGTGAAGCCAGTCCGTCCTCTTCATGCACAAGCGAGCATGAGACCATGAACGAGGCGACACCCTTGTTGGCAGATGACGCCGTTTCCGAGAGTTCCGCCACTCACTTACATGAGGAAAACGGTCACGCTCACGGACACGGTCATGGCCACGGAGGCCACGGGCACTCTCATGGATCTATGAACATGCGCGCCTTGGTCTTGCATGTCCTTGGAGACGCGCTCGGGAACGTGGGAGTTATTGCGACGGGCCTAGTTATCTGGCTCACGACCTGGAGCTGGAAGTACTATTTCGACCCGATCATTAGTTTGGTTATCACGATCATCATCTTCTCGTCCGCACTGCCCCTTGGTGAGTTCGATAGTATGCTTGTTTGACGGCGGCGCGCTTACCGTTCCGTTACAGTTCAAAGCACGGCCTTCATCTTACTACAGGGTGTGCCTGCGACAGTTTCGCTGGAGGAAGTCCGTGATGCCATTCTGGAAGTAGATGGAGTACTATCAGTACACGAGCTTCACATATGGCAGCTGTCGGAGAGCAAGATAGTCGCGTCTGTGCACGTCATGGCGTCTCGGAAGCACGACTTCATGCCCGTCGCAGCCCAGATCAGAAAGGCACTCCACGACCGAGGAGTCCATTCTAGCACGATCCAGCCCGAGTATCACCCACCACGTAACTCCCCGCCAGACGATCACCTCCGAGTACGTGTCTCGATTAACCCTCCTTGGTTGCTGAGAGATACTCAATGTGCAACGTGCACTTCAGACTTCAGCAGAATCCTCGTGCTTGATTCTCTGTCCATCAGACCAAATCTGCAACCCGTCAGAAAACGCATGTTGTCGTGAGTTGTTCGTTTCCGACGATCCTATCTGACTGAAAGCTGAGGCCTATGACAGCACCACCGCCCACGGACGTGTGATCCCGCCCACATTAGCTTCTCTTATACATTGTTTATTTCCCGCCATCCGGCGTTATTCCAGATGTACTCTGTGCACTATCGTATCAATCCGTTGTTCGCTACAACTTACTTCGATGCTATGTATACATGGCTCTCTTCTACATCACATCTCTGCGGAGAACGTTGGGAAGTTCGCCACAAATGGCTGCATGGCTGTGAGTCGCTGCAAGACCATGGCAGCCACCGTTCCGTTGCCCCTTCTCTTGAGGTCGCCCGCAAGCCGCCGCGCCATCGACGTGACGGACTGGCCGAGTACATTCCTCTCTTCTCCGCATGTTGTGAGCAACGCCCATTCCAAGTGGAGCGCGCCGGTAAGTGCCGACGAGATAACGGCGACGAGGAACTCGACATAGATGGTTTGGTCGGTGCTGCCCATGTTGTCCGCCGACGCGACTAGGGAGGGCAGGACCACGTGCAAGAAGATCGGGAGGAGAGGAGGGGAGCGTGCAGTGCGCGGGATGGTGAGCACGAAGGTGGCCAGGCGGCGGGGCGCCTCCATGTCGGTCACCGTCGACGCGAGGAGGTGGATGAGCTGGCTCCAGAGCATGGTCAGGAACTTGGTGGGCGGACAGAGGAGGAGACATCGGTCGACGTCAAGTGCAGGTGCTCGGCCCGCCCGTGCGGCAGAAAGGGCGTTGACGACAAGCTGGCGGGACTGGCTCGCCCAGTCGGTCACGCCTGAGGTCAACGAGAGCGAGCTCTGGTGGTCTGTCTGGGCTGAAGGAGGCACTCAGTGGGAGAGATGCTGCAAGGTACGATGGAAACCGAACCTTCTACAGGGAGACCTAACGCCTGCAAGGCGGCTTGTCGATATGGCTTGGGATCGTATGGTTTTGGACGCTTCTGCTGCTCTGGTGAGGGATTGGGAGATGGCTCCGGAAATAGGCGGAGAACACCTGGTGCAGACAGAGACAGCACAGCAGGTGGACATGAACTTGAAGTGAGGAGAGTCTTCAAAACGTCAAGATGTACAGGCGCAGTGTAGCTGAACATAGACGATCAGACCTGGCGTCGTTTTCATCACGGACAGACACCCACCCTCGTCGTTGTATCTCAATGAGAAGGGATCTGATAACACCCGCGAGTGTCCAGTTAAGGAGAGGACCCAAGAAGTACGAGATACCGTTGTTGAGGACCTCTTTGTCTATCTTCCGTTCCATGAACTGAGAGATTGCCTGTGCGAATAGCGATGGTGCTATCTTCAGCAGTGTCCTCGGACGAGTAGCTCTGCTGTGTGTGAACAGGGTGTATACCGAGTTGAGTATGAACACACGAACCGGAGAATGGTGTCCTCAATTCCTTCACTTCCAGGATCGAACAGCGCTTTGGTCCACGAAGCAAATGCCGACAGTTCGTCGCCCTTCAGACCCTCAGCGCGGTAGTTAAGACCAGCAGTCCGCAGAAAGTCGGGATTTATGCGTCTTTCTCCAACATGGTAGGAGCGTAATGACAGCTTAGAGGCAGATCCATTAGTTCTCGATATTTCTAGCTTACTTTGTACATACATTAAATCGCGCGATGGTTGCTTCTGCAAACAGGACGACATCACCCAGATGGCTCACTGCCGTCTGAGGATCGCCTGCTCTCGGATTTCAGCAATTCTCACATAGAGAGCAATGATCCTTTCGGCGACATACCGACTGTTTCGCAGTCATAATCCTCAATGAAGGCCAGAGCATGCGCCACCAAGTCAGAGATCGTTGCGTGAAGAGACAACATGTCGAGGGCCATCTCATGCATACAGAGCATCCTGCAGACTAGACCTAACGACTCAGCGTCCATACTCTTCGTGGACGTTGTGAACCGCTATAAACTGACTTTAAATCTCATCGTTTGTATGCAGAGGCAACTTGGCGTACCTTCACAACAACCTCAGCAAATGCCGCGTGGCAGCACGGATCCTTCCACGCACGGTATAGGAGAACTTCGATGTCTTCGGGACTGGCATCGGAAGATAGTTTTCCCTCAAAGTAGCCCTGATAGCCGTTAGTCTCGTGTGGTATGTCTACTGCATAAGCGGGCACCCACGAGCAAATCTACGCCGGCCTCCTGTGCTTCAGTCGCGACCCGCGGATGGAAGTCGTTCGACAGGTTGGGATTAATCGTTGCGACTACCGCTTGTTCGATGACCCCCACCGTCAGCAGCTGGTAAAGGAACTCGGATATGAAAGATTGCGGCCTTCCAGTTGTATCGTACGAATGAGGATAACAAAGTGGGACAGGCAACTAGAGAACGCACATAATGGACTTATCACTGGCAGTATCTGAGATGCCCGTTTGTCCACTGTTGTCAACCTTGTCTAGAAGGTCGGTTCTGTGGAGAACATGTGGCAACGCAAATTGCAAGGCTGAATGCTATGGTATGTGAATATAGCCGCGGCACAACAAGGAGTTCTCTCACCCAGTCAGTCTCAGAGATTCCTTCTGGTCGTCCAACTTTGCGAAAAGCTGCGAGTAGGTGTGGTAGCTACAAGGCCCTCTCAGAGTTTTCCAAGGGCTGTTTAAGACGGAGGGTACACACTCGACCAACAGTGAATGCTCTCCAAATAGACGATGTCCTTGTCGGACCACCTGGGCTGATATTTTGCACCAGGCACGTCAGTGCAGAGATGATCAGTTGCGCGTAGAAGGTTGTTGGAGTCCATGATGATCCTCGCAGTAGGGAAACAAGAATAGCTACAGCGCGTGGTCCGTCGCCTGAGCCGAAGTCTCCAGACCTTCCGTAGATCTTGAAGTCGTTTTCACGGTGTCAACAGTGATTCTGATCTTAAGTCAGAGAAAATTGCGCACCAGATGGTTCAGGACGAGACTACATGTTACAATGTCAGTCTCGGAGCTCGATCCGAGAACGGTACTTTGCAACGTATGCATCACCTGGCTTTCTCGGTTCACCTTTGCGTCGTCACCGAGGAACATCGTGAGCGAAAATGCGAACGACTCAAGAACCGGTCGTGCAGGCCCAGACAAGCGGACATTTTGCAGCAGGTCGTTAGCTTCCGCAAAGTACATCATCGCCTGATTAGCGGAGATCTGTGACACGTCGGTCACACAAGAAAGAAGCAGGACGAGAAGTTCCGAGGCAGAGTCGGTGAGCTGATGGAAGCCGGATACAGGGAGGTCGAAAGAGGTTCTCAGGAGACCCATGGCACATTGCACAGTGCTCAGAAGCCTGGTCGCGGGCTCGCCAAACGGTATTAGTGAACCCATAGGTGGCACTCCTGAGGCGTAATGGTAGTCAAGAACAACCCGGCATAGCATATCCAAGGTGGCAGAATTGCGCAAGTCCGATGACTGTGCTGCTAGGAGGAATGCCGTGAGGAAGGTTGGCAGGGACAAGACCCCTTCTTGTATGGCCTCCTTGAGGTAGCCTTGCAATGTGGGATCGCCCGGGTAGTCACGGAAAAGTATCAGCACCGAGTCTGTAGAGATACACGGCGTAAAAGAGAGCTTCAATCCTGTGTTGAAGTTCCTCACTGCTAATGTCCGACTCGATGCTGTGAGCCGCGATGTGAGGTAGACTCTTGGATATAAATAGTTTGCATAGAGCAAGCCACTGTGTCCAGTCAACTCAGTCAGCATTGGCACTCCACGATAGCGTGCTGTTGCTCACTTTTCGTGCAGTGATACCGCTTTCGAATGCGTTCCTAGTTAGCTCACTCAGCGACATTCTCCGTTCGGCGGTGGTCGTGGACGTTAAATAAGACGCCTTGGCGTCTACTCTCGTATAAGTAGCGGTAGCGATAACTTCCACCAAACACGTTCATGCTGGTTTTGTGAAACCTAAACCTCGCAGTATCACTGAGCTAATGACTTGTAATTGATTACGAATAAGTAGTAGAAAGCATGTGCTAGATGAGGGCTCAGCCCGAGGTATCGAGATTGCGAACAATATGGGGTATGTACTGTCTAATGCGACCTGCCAGTGACTAATGACTAGTGGATAGATGATAGTGATGGCAATCATACTTTTGCAACAAGTCGACGAGTCTCCTGCGGAGTGAACCGCAAGATAGTCGACAGAATGCGGACCAGGTGAGGCTAGCAAGTCGCTAGCATCAACATAACGACCGAATTTAAGGAGAGGGCAACACTTACTCGCATTTCCTTGTGCTCTAGAAATTGAAGAATGATGTTTCGCAGATATTCGAAGTTGACTTCTTCGTCCGACTGCAATGTGGATGGAGACGATGGTCTTGAAGGCGTTTCTCGCGAAACAAAGTCGGAGACAGAAGATCTTGGTGACTTGATCTCTGATGTGCTCTCATTGCGAGAAGCCCAGTAGCCGACACCTGGTCCACGCTGCTTCTCGAGAAGAGCTACAGAGGACTGAACCTTGCGCAATTCCTCCCGTAATGTCTGAAAAGGGGTCGATGAGGTGTCGCGAAGTCGACGAAACATACTCACCTTGTTCTGAGTTCGAAGCTGAGACTCACGATTCTTAGCGTCTTCCACGAGCTGCTGCATATCGGCCGTTTTTGCGCTGAGCTCGGCAAGTTGACTTTTCGCCACTCCCTAGACATGATGTGAGAACACGATGTATTGCGAGGTGGGATGTTAGTACCTCGACTTCCGCAGCTTTCTCAAGTTGGGCGTGTAAGTCGGTTATTTGCTGCTGATAGGACCTGATCTCGCCCTTGAGTGTCTCAATCTCTTCCTTCAGCACTTGCGCGCTCTCCGACTCGATCTCTTTATTCTTCTGGGAACTGTCGATGACGGTCTTCAGCGACTCCACTTCTCGTGCCCTCTCAGCTAGCTTTCTGCTCCAATGGGCTTCGCCTTCGTCACGCTCACGCTCAGCCTCCGCAAGCCTCCTTCGCAGATCACTGAGCTTCGTCTCTAACTTGGACTCAGCTGCGGCAAGCAGGCGGGTAACTTCTTCAGCAGACGGTCCCGCAGATTGCACCTTCATGTCTTGTTCGCGACGGACGTCCGTGAACTCCTCTTGAAGCAGAGCGATACGGTCGTTGGCTTCGCGAAGCTGGTAGTGCAGCTCAGTGTTCTGACCTTGGAATGATTCGAGCGACGATTGAGAGGACTCGAGCTCCGCTTGACGAAGCTGCAATTGATCGAACAATTCGTCCTTCTCTCTTGATAGCGTGCGCACACTATTCTCAAGATCAGAGATGCGTGCCTTCTTATTTTCGATCTCCTTGACGTGCGTGGTCTACGAGAGCACATCAGCGGCATGAGCAGAGAGAAAACGGGCCATACACACCTTCGCAGTGATAGCTTCCAGCTCGTATTGTCCTCGAAGGGCTGCCAGCTCCTTCTCATGCTTCTCCTTCAAGTTGGCGACCTCCTTGTCGAACTGAGCTCTGAGACCCTGCACTGCGATTTCCCGCTCCGCATTGACCTTCTCAATCTCGTCCTGTAACTTCGCTCTCTCACTCTTCTCCTTCTCCCGCTCCGTTTTCTCCGCCTCTTTCATCGTGCCGATCTCTTTCATTGCGTCATCCCTCTCCTTCTCTGCCTTCACTAGTTTCTGCCGAACAGTCTTCAACAGTGCGATCGCCTTGGTCCGTTTTTCCTCCTCTTCCTTCGCGTTATTCGTTGCCTTGTTGAGCTCCCCCTGCAACCGGTCGATTTCCGCCTTGAGTTTGGCAGACTCATGCTCGAATTGGGAGGTTGTGCCTTGAGAGGCCTTCAAAAGCTTTTCAGCCTCCTCGACTTGGGCCTTGAGCTTGTCGATTTGGTCAGATTGCGATTTCGACTCGAGACGGTGAATGTCTCGGAGCTCTTCTATACGCTCGTCCTGGCCTGGTATGAAATCAACGTGCTGTGAAGATACTCGAGGTAAGGTGGGGAACGTACGAGTCAGCTTGCCATTCAAGCGTCGGATTTCATCTTGGGCCATCTGCTGACTGTTAGCACTCCTAGCTTAAGATTTGAGGTAGCCGAATGCCACGCACTTCACTCTTGAGGTTCAGGTTCTGAAGAAAGTCCCGTAAGGCCTCAGCCTCCGTGACGCTCCCTACAGAAGTAAGCTCGTGAAGAACACGATCGGCTGCCAACTTCTCGGCTTGGAGGCGCTTGAATGATGTAGAGACGTCTACTCTAGGGTCACTTGCATGCCAGGTGGAGCATGAAGCTAGAAGCGTACCTGTGAATCGCTGTTCCACAAGCTTCAACCGTTTCTGCAGAGCCTCCACATCAACAGTCTTCCCATTTGTATTAGTCGGTTGGGACACGGCCAGGTCAGTGTGGAGAGCACCAACAAAAGTAGAAGAAGGCCCCGGCTGTGTACCTCCTGTAGGTACGGTGTCGGTGGTCTTGTAGACGAGCTCATCCTCTACTGTGTCGGAAGAGGTGGAGGTTTCAAAGGGAGTGGCGACAGGTTCGTCTACCGGTTGAATCGTCGTACTCTGCATCACTTCCTCCGAGTTAGACGATACGTCGGGCTGCGAAACCAGTAGGGAGGTGTCAGGACGATGAGAGATCGACGGTACGCGTTGTTCCACTGTCTGGACGACCTCCTGCTCTCCTTGATCTGGAAGGGTCGACTCTGGCACGAGCTCACCCTCCTCCTCCTTGGCTGTGTGCTTATGTAGCTCCGCGCCCACTGAGTGTGATGGCTCTCCGGAAGCAACGGTGCTTGTCGCCTCAGTATCCTGTGAAGATGCCCTTTCTTCTACGTGGGTCAACGGTGTTGCACTCTCCGACAGCAATGGAGGAGAGGAAGTGCGCAAAGTAGCGGCGTAAAGAGACACAGAGGGGTCCATTTGGATTGGAGATAGTAACGGTGAATCCGGCAAAGGAGCAGAAGTAGGGGAGAGGGGATTTGGAGGGCCTTTGACTACTGGGATGTCTTCATCTTCAGAGGCTGTGGCAAGCGGATGGTCTGCGACAGGTAGAGGAGAGGCCCTTGCTGAGCTAGCAGGAGTGCTGCCACCGGATGCATCTCCAACGGCGAACTTGGCACGGAGTCTGTCTTCCAGAGTTGACCTCCCTGTGCGCGGTTTCGTTGCAGGTGACAGAACAGGCTCCGCAGCGGGAGGAATTACTTGCGCCTGGCTCGAGCTAGGACTGGGACTCCCAGATCTCTGGGAAGCGAGAGTCTTCTTGAGGTTGCTGAGTGCAGACTCTGCGAGCTGTGATGATGAGGAGAGGGAAGTGTGAATACTTGCATCGCCAGTCCGTGCGGCGCCATCCTCAGTGGATGCATCCTGAGACGACCTCGGCGACTGGGCCAAGTTTTCTACAGCATGTCGCCATTGACTGAACATGGTCGGCCCAAGAACGGTAGACGGCTCAACGCCACAGTTTAGCAAGAAGAGGTCGGTGGCAAAGTAGTGACAGCCTTAGGTCAGTATGGCAGCACCGGTCCATCGCGCCGCCAGCATGGGCGCTTCCAAACACAGTCCCATCTAAGTCACGACGGATATGTATTCCGTCACACAACTGCGCTTCAACAAATTAGAAGGATACAATAATTATAATAACACCTCAAGAAGACTCTGCTGGCCCGACAACCTCTTTCCCTTTGCCGTTCAGTGCAGACGCTATATCAGGCACGCCTGGTGGAGGAGTGGATGGTGTGGAGGCACTGGACGCCTGAGGACTCCCCGCCAATTGCCAAGTGGGTATTGCAGGTCTGCCGGGGATTATGGGGGTCGACGGCCCAGTGGACAGACCCGGCCCCCTGCTGAGAAGAAGCGCTTTAAGCGACTTCAACTCTTGCTGTAGTTCTGCCAATGATTGGTTATGGCTCTCCTTGTTCTTCTCAATCATCTAGTGTGGCTTGAATATACGCATTCTACACAAAAGGATCACCCAACTCACTTTGGGTAGCATTTCTCGGACATTATTGATTTCTTCCCGAATCTCCCGCATCTCGTCTCTTGTACGAGTCTCACCATCTCGCATGTCTTTAACTACAGCCTCAACATCCTGCGTGACTTTCGCAACCTTCTCGTTCTGCTCTTCAACAGCAGTCCGAACCGCCGCGGTTTCAGCCTGAATCTCTTTCAACAGAGCTTCAGCGGCATCGAATTGGGCGGTCATGGCATCCTTATCTTGCTCGTACGCAGTTGCAGATGGTGGACGAAGGTGTGGCAGGACAAATTTCTACGATCCGAAAATCAGGTATTTCGGTATGCAAGATGCGGCCCAACTCACCCGGAACAGTGCTATTGCACCATATGCAACCGTACCGGACACCACTGCAGTGATCTAGATGACGGGTCAGCGAGACCTGAACCCTGAGCTCCATAGAAACTTACAAAGTAGTCTCTCCAATCCCACTGAGGCGGTGGCGGTTGAATGGGGGAATAGGGCAGAGGTCCGTAGACAGGACCATACGCACCCGGTGGATATGGTTGAGTAGATGACCGTGGAGCACTTTGGTTCGCAACCGACTGCCTCATAGCCTCCTCAATCTCTGGACCGGTAAGACCCTTGGCCTCTAGGAACTGGACTCGTTGTGCGAGAGGCGAAACTTGGGTCTGGCTATGCGGTGAGTGGTAATCTTTGAGAACGAGGAGAAGGTTGACGCACTTTGGGATCCGCCAAAAACGCAATAGCATTTCGCATGAGCTCTTGTCTATCCGGTGAGGCCATGTCTGCGAGCGGGGAGAATATGGGGGAAGAGTAGGAACGTAAGCGAATGTGAAAGTGCTTGCTTGTGTAACCGGCAAGTACAAAGTGCCCGACACCGATCATCGAGCGCCTGTATGCCTAGGGACAATTGACGCTCGGACAATTGGCGGAGGGTGCCGTGCCGCACCTCCGAAGCGACCGGTCAAGAAGTTTGAACACTAAACTAATACTACGGCTCTCACCGAGCTTGCAATTGCACCGTCTCCTTGCATTTGTCTTCTTGTTGCTGTCATGTTCAAGGCTCAGCTTCCTGCCGCTAGGGTCATTGCCCGCCGTCTTTACAGCTCGCGTGGTAAGCATGCTAGAATCATCTGTGACCTCTTCTGATACGTGTACTCACGCGTCAACAGCGACGCAATCACTATACAGCTGTGCGAGGAGTTCGGTCAGGTATACAACTACTCCAGCCCACCCAGCGGTTTTCAGGGCAGTTGGACGCAATCTGAGTATGTCTATCACTTTCCGTTGTACGTTCTGGTCGCATTAACACGATACCCAAGTCTTCACTCGTGGGTATGCTGAGCCTGCCACGACGACGAAGTTCTCGCGTGCGAAACCTCACTTGAACATCGGTACTATAGGTATGTATGATACATTCATGATGCGCATCCAGGTCCTCAAAAGACATCTCTTCCCAAAAGGCCACGTTGACCATGGAAAAACTACGTTGACGGCCGCCATTACCAAGGTCCTCTCCGAGAAGGGAGGCGCGTCTTTCACAGACTACGCGGAGATTGACAAGGCACCCGAGGAGAAGGCCCGTGGTATTACCATCAACTCCGCTCACGTCGAATACGAGAGTGACACTCGTCACTATGGCCACATTGACTGTCCTGGACACGCGGATTGTGAGTTTCTTCGGCCGCTTTTATGAGGTCGCGTTTTCATCCTTCTTACCAGACATCAAGAACATGATCACTGGTGCTGCCCAGATGGACGGTGCTATCATTGTTGTCTCTGCGACGGACGGTCAGATGCCCCAGACCCGAGAGCACTTGCTGCTTGCCCGTCAAGTCGGTATCAAGAAGCTCGTTGTTTTCATAAACAAGGTCGACATGATTGCCGACACGGAGATGTTGGAGCTCGTCGACATGGAAATGCGTGACCTCCTCTCTACCTACAACTTTGACGGTGAGAACACTCCTATCATCATGGGTTCTGCTCTTGCCGCTCTCGAGGGCCGCGACCCAGAAATTGGTGGGAACAAGATTCAGGAGCTCATCCAGGCTTGCGACCAATGGCTCGAGATTCCTCCCCGTGAGTTGGTGTCATGCTCATTGCTGTAGTTCACGATATTGACCTGGCACAGGTGATCTCGATAAACCTTTCCTACTCCCAATTGAGGACGTGTTCTCGATTTCAGGTCGTGGAACTGTTGCCACTGGTCGTGTATGCACTGTGACTTGCCTTCGCCTATCACTTCCTCTCACTAGTGTGTTCACAGGTGGAACGTGGCGTCTGCAACAAGGGTGACGAAGTTGAGATTCTCGGACTTGGCACAAAGATCAAGTCGGTCTTGACTGGTATCGGTCAGTAGTGTGATCTACCTCTCATTCAGCCTGTTTCCTCACCGTCATGATGCAGAGGCATTCCACAAGGAGTTAGACCGTGGCGAGGCTGGTGATAACATGGGTGCTCTGCTCCGTGGCATCAAGCGTGAGCAGCTCAAGCGTGGCCAGGTTATCATTGCCCCGGGTTCAATGAAGGCCGTCAAGAAGTTCCAGGCCCAGATCTACGTACGCTAATTGAATCGTGTAGTCATTCGTGACCAGCTCATCGCTGTTTCTCCAGGTTCTCACCAAGGATGAGGGTGGTCGTTACACTCCTTTCATGGCCAACTACACGCCCCAACTCTTCCTCCGTACCGCTGACATCAGCACACGGCTGTCCTGGCCTGAGGGCACTGCTGATGCTGAGGAGAAGATGGTTATGCCCGGTGACAACGTCGAGATGATCTGCACATTGCACCATGATGTTGCCGGTGAAGTTGGTTCACGGTAAGCATCCTATCAGCGTATGAGTTCTCACGCTGATCTTCGTCGACAGGTTCACGCTTCGTGAAGGTGGCAAGACCATCGGCACCGGGATCATCACTAAAATCCTTGAGACCGTATGAGTGGAGAGATTTCACTAGCACTATCATCGCCATATATAGGTCCACCGTTAATGCCTGTGCTCGTCATACTTTAGTCCCCCACTCACTGCAAAAGGAGACCTCAAGCTTGCACACTTCATATACTCGCCATAGCCACTGTATCTTACACTCGCATGTCGCCTACCTAGACGCTCTCACAATTCCATATGCTTACATGGACCTCAGACGCGTTGAACGTGTAGAGATAGATACGGCAAAATACGTAACAGAACCACCATAAGAGGGAAGCCGGTCTAGCGCGAGGCTCGAGCGTTGGTCCCCCAAGACTTTTTGGACGGAATTCCGTCTCCTTCCTCCCGCCCCAGCCCCGCCCTCTCTCCCCACTTCCTGCCTCCTCGCCTTAGGACTTGGAATCGCCACGCAGAGCTTCCTAGCACGCACTCAGTTGTCATGCTGTCCGCCCTTCGTCAGGCTTCCCGTTCTGGTTCGTCCGCCCTGCGTGCGGCACACAGGACAGCTCCTGTCGCGCGCGTGTCTCGCCCAACCTCGTTCGTCCGCACGCTGATCAGTAAGTCTCTCCGCGCACCTGCGCGCAACTGCACACGAGAGCTGACTGATGTGTCTATAGCGAAGAAGTACACGGAGGACCACGAGGCGGTCCTGTACGACGACCAGACCCAGATTGGCACCGTCTCCATCACGGACTACGCCCAGTCGAGTCTCGGAGATGTCGTTTACGTCGAGCTGCCCCAGGAGGGTTCGGATATCAGCCAGGGTGGTGAGTTGGACGTTCATGCGCTGCCACTGCCATCGTGACAGACGGTCGTCTCTTTAGACCAGATTGGCGCGGTGGAGAGCGTGAAGGCAGCTTCAGATATTGTGAGTTCACTCAACTCGAACTGCGGAGGCTGCATACAATCCTAACGCGACTACGATAGTTTGCACCTATCTCCGGAACGGTGGAAGAGGTGAACGCCACGCTCAACGACCAGCCCAGCCTACTTAACAAGTCACCCGAGGAGAAGGGTGAGTGAAACCACTTTCCCAGTAGTTGTATATGAGGTTGACAAACATTGTCTACAGGCTGGTTGTGCAAGGTAAAGGTCCGGGATCCCACTGAGGTACGGACATCCATGTGGTGTGTTTCCCAAAACGTAATGTTGACGTGCGCAACAGCTCGACAAGCTCATGACAGAAGAGGAGTACAAGAAGCATTGCGAGGCGGACCATTGAGCTATCGCGTTTTCTATTCGGGCGTGGACGTGCGCGGCTTCAACTGCTGCATGCAACCGAGGTTGCCAGGACGTACAGAGAGACTACTTAGACCACCTTAGCACGCGTCCTTGAGCGCAAGTAATGACAGGATCTTAACATCCACTATGACCATGTCTAGCATCGTACAGGTTGTGTTGAATGGATAGATAGGTTGGAACATGCGACAGATGCAGCGACAAGTTGAACAGGCAGCTTAGAGTTCGGGCTTCTCGCCTCGCGCCTCCATCCGAGCCTTAGCTTCCTTCAAAGCCCACGACTGGATACTGCAACGATCAAGTCAGAAGAAGCACTTGGGACACCAACGCGCATGACTCACCTCGTGTCCGGTTTGTAGTAGAGCAAAACGGCCGCTAACCCCATCGTGCCGTACATCCCAACATACCAGGCGTTCTCCCACGACTCCTTCTTGCGCTTCTGGCCAGGCGGAAGTGGCTTCATACGCGTCGCACATCAACAGAGACAGGTGCCAGTCGTGAGCTCATCTGTGTGCTGGCTGGAAAGGACATCCGTGGTTGCGCACCTTTTCAGCGAAGAGGTAGCCCGTTGGCTCGTTGTATTGAGGACCGTGCCCGTGGGAGGCGTACCGCCGGCAGCTAGGCAGGTTGCGACCAGAGCAGGCTCGCCGCTGCAATGTTCGTAGTGATGACGGCGACGGCATGGATGAAGGTGAGGTAGAGAGAGGTGTCCATTTTGCACGACGCACGCCGCCGCGTTAACTGTGCCACTGTGGGCGATTCCGGAGAGTGGGGAGCCTCGGGTTAGGGTTACATTTCCTGTATAATGGTGGCAGTCGCAATTTCAAACATCGAGTCGTCACTGCCAGCTGTCACCGGCAGAAAATTGTACGCTATATAGCCTATAGCAAAGCTTTGGACAGAATCTCGTAGTCGTATACTTCGGTCTCTACATTAGTGTCTTCTCTACCACACTCTTCGTGTCCCGGACTTTCCGAGTCGTATTCCGGAGAAGCAGTGTCTACCACGAACCTGGGAAAACAAAGTCAATACATCACGAACCACTCGTCAAGCTTCGAGTTGAACTTGTTACCCTAGCTTTGCATAGGCTTGACGAGCCGAGGTGTTCTCTGAGAGCTTTTATCAGTACAGATGTGAATCACAGCAGCGATCGGCAAACCTTTGAGGACCGTCAAGAGAATCTTCTCCATGAGCCAGTGCTTGCCGATGAGCGACAACTTCTCGACGAAGAAACGACACAAACCACGGCCCCGGTAGCCATCAGCGACTTGTAGCTCATAGCTGCCAAGCGGCCTTGAGCTGAATCGATGTGTATAATATAAAACCTCGTGTCACCAGTAGACCGCATCCTCGTCTTCGTATCCAGGCTCAAACCGGAACATCGAGAAGGCAACCAGAGCCTTGTGGTCTGACTGTTCAGCATCCAAACTCTCCTGGTGGTGTACTAACAGGAACCTGGAGTCGCGATGGAACAGCTCTTGCTTCTTGTCTTCCGGATCCCATCCGAGCGATGAGGGCTCGACACTGGCGTTTGGGGGGACGAGGACCGGGGTCAATATTTGTGGCGATGCAGGGAACAACTCGGAAACCACTAACAGTGCACGCATGTTGGCTTCGTACAGCGTCCAGATCTGGTCGCGGTCGCCATTGCTGAGGCTTCTGGGTCTCGAAACGCGGATGGTGAAGCTGTGTACCACATCAGCCGAACGGCGTGCTACCTCTCAGTACTCAATCTGCACACGACTTCACGCACCTTAGCTCTTTTGAGGTGAGAGTGTTCGGTATGTTTGCCGCCGCGGCGATATCCTTCACAGTAGCCTGGGCGTCGTCAGAATTTGAATCTCTCAACGTGAGAGGAAACACACTTTGTTCGCTCGTTGCAGTGCCTCTGACATACTAGTCATGACGGTGATGGTTCAACGGTGGAGACTTACTAATAGCACAGTCAGTGTGACTGTGCATATACATATGGACCTCTGAAGATACGTGATGGAAAAAGTAGCAACTTGACGGTAAGAATACAACACGTTCTCTGGGGGTCAACCTGTCTCGCCAAGGTTTGGGTCGACAGCTTACAACAACAAACAAGTTCGAAACATTGAATTGTTGACCCGGACGCCAGAAGTTACACCACCAGCGTCACAGCCACCCAATTTGTGGGAGCGCCTCAGGCTGAAGGTATACAGTCACCTGACTTAGCGTCACAGCCACCCAATTTTTGGGGAGCGCCTGAGGGTATACAGTCACCTGACTTCCCAGCGTCACAGCCACCCAATTTGTGGGAGCGCCTCAGGCTGAAGGTATACAGTCACCTGACTTCCTCCACTTCTCTTAGTACCCTCATCCTCAAGGCTCGAGGGGTCGATCAGACCTGCACATCTCAAGAACATCCTACTTGACAGCGTATTACGGCGCACGAAAAAGCGTCGCTACAACCCGAGCGACTTCGCGGCGGCCAACGTTCGATTTTTCCCGCAGCTCGTCCTAGATCGACTTGAAGCATCAACCGCCGAGCGATGAAGCTCGACGCCACCGACCTCCGATATGTGACTTCGGACGAGTTCCGAGTGCTGACTGCGGTAAGGACGCACAACGCGCACAAACCCTTGATGCAGATCGCGAGCGTTCTGACGCTCGGGAGCGGCGGTGCTGCTCTCCGGACAGGTCGAGATGGGCTCCAAGAACCACGAGATCGTGCCGACGGTGCTCATCGTCAAGATTTCCGGCCTGCGCAACGGCGGGGTGAACAAGCTCCTCGGCTCGCTCGCCAAGCGGAACCTGGTCTCGAGGGTGCAGAACGCGCGCTGTGGGTGACCCCTCTTCCTTCCCTCCCTTGCGCCATGTGGTTCGCCGACCACACCGGACATCATGCATCATCGCTAACCGACCTCCCTGCGTTTCTTTTTTGGGGGGAGGGGGTGACAGATGACGGCTACCGGCTCACGTACGGCGGCTACGACTATCTCGCGATGCGTGCAATGTCGAAGCGTGACTCGGTGTACTCCGTCGGGAACCAAATTGGAGTAGGAAAAGAATCGGGCACGTCTGATGACTGCGTCTTGGACGCTCTCACTTTCTCTCTCTCCCGAGCAGTTGTGGCTTACTGGATGCTCATGCTGTAGATATATACATCGTCGCTGACAAAGAGGGCAACGAGCTTGTCCTGAAGCTCCATCGGTAGGATCTCTCTCTCTCTCTTCACCCCGCCATCATCGGCGCTTCAACCTTGGAAACGTAGCCTTGGCCGTGTATCCTTCCGTGCGATTAAGGCGAAGCGAGACTACATGGGCAAGCGCAAGTCCGCATCCTGGATGTACATGTCTCGGCTCGCTGCAGAAAAAGAGTTCGCCTTCATGAAGGTACCTCGGACTGATGCGTACAGTGCCCGGTGACCTCACCGTCGTCCTCATCCTCCAGGTCCTACACGAGCACGACTTCCCGGTCCCAAGACCGGTCGACCAGGCGCGGCACTGTATCCTTATGGAGTTCATCGACGCATACCCCCTGTAAGCGACCGTCGAGCATTCCACGCTGTCGATTTGTCTCTCACCGCACACGCACACGCACCCACGCGCGCGCGCTTCAGCCGCCAAGTAGCCGACCTGCCTTCCCCCGGCGCGCTCTACTCGAAACTGATGGACCTCATCGTCCGGTTCGCACGCGCGGGGCTCATCCACGGCGACTACAACGAGTTCAACATCCTGATCCGCCGCGAGACCGGGGACCCGGTCGTGATCGACTTCCCGCAGATGGTTAGCACGTCGCACAAGAACGCCGAATGGTGCGTGGCCCGTGCTCTCTCTTCTCCGTCTCCTCCCTCCCCGCGGGGATATTTGGGGGAGGCGGGAGGCGGGAGGCGGGGTCCCCCGATCGTACGTCGCTTGCCTAACGCGTTAAATTGCGGCGGATGGGCTGCGTGTGTGCCCCGGCGTGACTGTTTCAGGTACTTCAACCGCGACGTGGAATGCATCCGGCGGTTCTTCAGGCGCAGGTTCCGTTACGAGAGCAACCTGTATCCCCGTTTCCGGACGATCAGGTCCGAAAAGAGCGCAGACGGGTCGGAGGAATGGCACCTGGACCTCGTGGTGTGCGCAAGCGGCTACGACAAGGGCGAACAGAAGGTTTTGGAGGAGGTGCGAGAGCCATTTTTTTTCCTTCTCATTGCACATCATATCCGTGTGGTCGTCAAGCTGACCTGCATGGGATGGGACAGTACATGGACAGTCTACAGCAGGAAAAGACAGAGGCGGGATCGGACGAAGAAGAAGAGGACGATGACGATGAAGAAGAGGAAGAAGAGGAAGATATCGGTGAGGAAGACGACGATGACAACGGGGTTTTGGACGGCGATGAGAGCCAGGCAAGTGGCACCGCGGTCGGGGACACGGCGGACGAAGGGGCAGGTAGAGAAGGCGTTCATAAATCTCGCGAAGCGGGCGGGCAAGATCTGGCGGGTGGTGGGGGGCAGAACGATGCGCCCGCCGAGGTGGATGGAGGGAGCGATGGCGAGGACGTGTCTTCCGTCGGAGATTCTCCGCCGCCTTCGGGATCTCGCTCGCCGTCGCCGTCCGAGTACTCGCGCAATCTTGGGGAGCGCAGTCTGAGGGGGGCAATGTCGGTGTCGCGTGCGCCTTCCGCTCGGGCGTCGGGGTCTCGATTGCAGGAGATCTCGGAGAAAGTTCAGTCGGAGGTGGTGAAGCAGCGTGCTCGGGAGCAACGCAAGTACCACTCGAAGAAGGGCGGGCAACGAATGGGGGGCAGAGCGAAGGGGAGCAAGAGGAAACAGGATGCCAGGATGAACGTGAACGTGGACGGTGGCGGCTTCTGGGACTAAATCGGGGCAGATGCAGAGATACCATCTTGTTTTATTCCGGAGCAGATGAATGTGTTGCAATAAATTGGGAGGAGTGGGAGATACCCGGAGTGGAGGTGAATCCACCTTGGACGGAACGAATGAAGTCGGCCGATTGGGAATGCAGAGCTCTGCCGCCGGAGTTGGGGACCATGTACTTGGTCCGAAGCTCCAACCATGGCCATCCACCGTCCTACTTGACGTCTTCTCGCTGGAATCTCAAGGCGACGATCGGCACACAACACCTGCTGCTCACTCCACCACTATTCATCGGCATATATATCAACTGCCAGCTGAATGGTTCTGAGATGCCGACGGTGCCAATTCAGGTTGGACGGTCCCAGCGATGGTACTATAAGTCCGGATATTGCGCTCCTCCTCCTCAGGCCTGGACACGTCCACAACGGCCGCGTCAGCAATTGCCCGAGCACGCCATCGTGTGCAGCGAGGTGGAGTTTCGCGGCAGTAGGCTGTCACGCAGGACCCGAATGCCTCGAGGCCTAGAAGCTGAGGGGAAAACCTCATAGGCCTAGGTAATGCACACTAACACGGGCAGTGCGCGTACTGCTACCAGAACGTCGCATGGCGAGTTAATTTGTGCCCTCGCACGACCTCGAAGCCCAAGGGGAGAACCTGCATGCATTGGTTGTGCCCAATCGGGTGCCAGGAACCGGTGAACCCAGCTCGGCTGACAAGTTGCCGTTGTGGAGAGGGCGCCCACAGATGCGATTGGCTACAAGGGCAACTTTGACGTGTATCCGTCGGACTTGTCGGCTGCTGCAGACCGGGAAGCGAGTAAGGCATGACGGAGTGCCACGAATCCGCACAGTTAAGGCCCCAGCGGCCCGGCTACCAGGGTCTGCCAGTTCTTGCTTTCGGGGCGGAGGCACGGTCGGGGCGTATGGATTACAATTAAAATATTGGCGACAGCGGGCGACGTTCCAACTCCCCCCACGTCATCACCTCGTGAAGGGACAAGAGCTGATCCTTGCCCTGGAGCAGAAAGTCGCTTGAGAACGATCCCCCATTGCAATCCTTCAACAACTTATCCTCCCCCAGCCTTCCTCAGATCCTCACCAGATCATCACCACCCCAAAAATCAGCGCGACTCCCCCGGCGAATAGCCATAAAAACATCCCAGATCTGTCCTGGCACCCCTTCTCATTGTCCGCCGATCGAGAAACCTGCCCGACAACTTTCCAGATTGGTCGCCTTTGGCACCAGATTACATACGACACAAGCCACCCCAGCCGAAGAAGATCTGCAGATCGGTCGAATCTCCTTATTTTAAGGACCGAGATCGATGCCGAACTGTTGGTCCAGGTGGTACCGGCTCGAGGAATACTCTGGTAACCACACCCCTCGATAAGCGGCGTAACATATCAATTCCTCATCAGCCTCACCTTCACAGTTACTTTGTCACCTCTGGCTCCCACACCGCACCATCTCCTCGTTCACTTCGTTACATCTACAACACCCTCACATTTAGTATCCGAGCACTCGAGAAGAACAACATGCATGCTGATGCCATTCAATTCATGTTCTTGGTGGCACAGTCACACACCGCGGAAATCTCCGCGTCCCCGCGTTGTTCACACAGCATACTCAGAGCATGGAAGCGACGACGACGGGCGTGACTACTTGCAATTAAGCTGACGAGCTCCTCCTACACGAACCCCTCCCGCCGCACATCTCCGCGGCCTGTACCTCGTAGCTGGCTTATTCTTCCAATCTCCCGTTCCCCCATGTCCGTACGAGGAACATGAACTGCCTATCGTCCTTAGCTAAATGGACAGAGATGCATTCAGCCTGACGCTGTCGGTCCGACATACCTGGCGCCCTGTGGGTCCTCAATTACGTGCAATGAAGATCGCGCATTGACAGAGTGTATAGAAGCTGCGGTCCGCATGGGGGGTGCACCCTCTTTGAGCGACCCACCGAGGTAGATGACGCCCTCGCGCCAGCGTATGACCCGTTGTACGGTCAAAGCGATCATGCAGCGTACATCACCACATATACCAATCGAGGAGACGCACCGAACGTACGCGTCCGTCGCCAAAAGCACCAACATGCGAAGAGCTGGGAAGCCGGGGCGGCATCATATATATCTGCGCTTGGGAACCAAATCGGACAAGTAAGACTCAACGCGTGGAGAGCTCAGATGAGAATGAGATCCATAGCTTGTTGTGTATGTCTCTGTCTTGGCCGCGTCTTGCTGCTTGACCGGATGGCACCTTTGTCGCGTCCTGTAGGCTGCGTAGAAGGGATGGGTTAAAATGGAGACACTAGTGCACACGATGATGAGGTAACAGATACAATACAAGCTGTTGCATACATCAGCATGAGCACGATCTACAGCAGGGTAGTACGACGTACCAATGACCACCAGCTCACGCATTCGGGTCGTCTGTTATCTCAAACTTGTGCTTAATTCGAGGTGCGACCTCCGTCATACCCTTCCCGCTCCCCGTCACTCCAACTACAAACGCACAATCAGCGATCCGCCCCGCGCAAGAACGAAAAGAACGGAAAATGAAAAAAAGCAAGAAAAAAAACGAAGAAGAGGAGACAGAACGGAAAATGAAAAAAAGAAAAGAAAAAAAAAACGAAGAAGAGGAGAAGAACGCGAAAAACACAGACCTCTGCCCAGCGGGTTCTCGGGAGTCTTGAATATGCTCGTCCCCGACACGCCCGCGATGTGGATCCCCTTCCGCTCGCTCTTCTTCGCAAACTTCTGCCACGACGCCTGCTTCTCCTGCTGCTCCTTCGCCTTCGCCGCGCGCACCTCCAGCTTCTTCTCGTTCTTCTTCTTCTTCCGCTCGCGCTCCTCCTCCTCCCCCTTCGTCAGCTTCCGCTTCGCCCCCGCCCCGGCCTGGTGGTGGGGGTGGTGCCCTGCGGGCGACGCCTTGATCTGCGCGGCGTTCACGAGCTCCGTGTTGTTGTACCCCTTGAAGACGACGCTGTACACCCTGTTCTCCGCCGACCCGCCCACGGACGTGATCCGCGCCGGGTACCACTGCCCGTCCCCCGAGTACTTCGCGAGCACCTCGTCCCCCGCGGCGAACGATGCCGCCGTTGACGATGCCGCCGCTGCCTTCCTCGACGCATCGCCCTTGAGGTTGCTGGCGGAGGTCGTGGAGGTGTTGGTGGAGGTGAGGGAGGGGGTGGTGGTGGAGGTGGAGGTGGAGGTGGAGGAGGAGGAGGAGGCGGCAGCGGCTTGCGTGAGCTCGATGAGCTCCGTGAGCTCGGATTTGAGCGAGGTGAGCTCATCGTTCGAGGGGTCGGTGGAGAGCGCGCGCTCGACTTGGGCGAGCTGCGCTTGGTACGTCTCCAGGTCTACCTTGTACGTCGCCATGATTGTGCGATCGGAGTGCGTGCGTGCGTGCGTGTGTAGTGTGTAGTGTGTGGTGTGTGGTGTGTGGTGTGTGTGTGCACCGAACGTCGAGCGGCGAGCGGCGGGGGAGGGATCCTGGATACGATGATGTGTGAGGAGGCGATGCAACGAGAGGACGACAGGAGGGACTCGGTGGTACAATGGGGTCGCGAGACTCGAGTTCGACGACGCAAGGGCTGGCGAAAACCGTCACGGTAGCCCGGGCGCTCGTGCCGATGAACAGTCGGGACGGGAAGGCTCGTGGGAAAACCATGTTAACCTTTGTGTGCACCCTGCCATTCCGGTATGTAATACTATGTATGTAGCACTGCTCTCGTCACGGTCAACAGTCAACTTTACATAACTGTCGGTTCAGGGCGCGCGACGCTGCAGCGTCCAAGTCGAGGCACCGGGCACTCGAGGAAGATCATGCATGCCGACCCTTATGTTTGGGGTCCCAGAGGCCTGCCGGTGACGAGCGAGACCACTTGACTCTGGAGTCTGGAGGTCTACTTATATACCAGTTCCGTCATTGATAGAACCCGGTCAGCCTTGTGGAACATCCCCCCCCCCCTGGCCATCAGCTGGAATTTTGTCTTTGCCAAACCCCGAAACCAGTCAAGGTCAACCACCTGGGGGTCCTTCTATCTCTTCCTGCCAGTACTAGGCACTAGTGCCCATGCATGCATCGGACGAGGCTTCTGGCTTCTGGCTTCTGCCGAGCACCCGTGTGCAACCGTGGCCCGCACTACAACAGGTACCAGTGCAGGCATATGTGTACGCGCGCTTCGATCGGCGGCTTCCCGTCGGCCCAGGCAGAACGCAAACGAATCGAGAACAAATTTTCGTGGATTCGTGGTTCCGGGTTCCACGAAGCACGGAAGAACCACCGCCGACCGATTGGGTTGGGTTGGGTTGGGTTGGGGGGGGGGGCCCCAGGGGCTCGCCAACCT
>KN049970.1:153833-211671 GCA_000743315.1 Lignosus rhinocerotis TM02
TTGTTTGCACCCGGACCGTGCATCGAGCCTAGGTGCGTGTGTCCGTGTTCGTGTTCGAACGTAACGTTTTGTGATTTTGAGTTTTGAGTGCTACAATACAGGATTTACGGACGGTGTGACAGGAGCGTCAGCGCCGCGTCTACGATTCTGATCCTCCCAGAAGAAGGAAATAATAAGTGGTGGGTAAATGAAGGCAACCCCAGCCCCCAGCAGCAGCAAGACCTCGAAAGCGAAGCCAAACGAACGTGAGCATGTTTGCCCAGTGCTAGTATGGCTTGGGGGGCGTATTGAGCGTATCCTGCAGCCCCTTGATCTGCAGCAGGAGACACATTGGCATTAGCATTGGCATCACCCGACACGACGTCCTGCGCGGACGGCAACCTACCGCGCGGTCGATCTCGAGAATCTTGAGCTTGAGCTCGACGGCGTCGTGGTGGAGCCCCGACACCATACTCTGCGCGCGTCATCGTCAGAGTGAGAGCCAAGAGCCAAGAGTCAGCGAGCGCGTCGGAGGGGGGAGAGGGGGGGCAAACCCAACTCGGAGCGGGTGAGTGGCACAGATCCGTATACGTACACGTACCTTGGCAGTCTTCGCGTTCAGGCCGCGATACGGCTCGAGCTTCTCGAACGGGACGGGTGCGAGGGAGTGGGCGAGGAGCTGCTCGTGCAGGCGGTCGATATGGGCCTCGAGGCTGGCGGTGTATATCGTGCGCCTGTGGGGTGCGCCCATGGTGGATCTAGAGTCGCAGAGATATTCAGTCAGACGCGGGTGCGCGGGACGAATGGAAGGAGAGAGAAGGGGCAGTACATCTCTTGTGGGGTGAAGACGAGCTTCTCGAGGGTGTGGTTCCACATCTTGCGCCGCTTGCCGGCGACGTGCTTCTTGCTGTAGAGGCGCGCGTAAGGGTGGGTGATGGGCCCGCGGACGACGAGACGGTCGTCGAGACATGCGGGCTCGGAACACCTGCGTGCCTCGCGCCTGGAGGGCGCGGCAGACGAGGGGCCGTCGCGCGGGGAAGCGAGAGACGAAGACGAGGAGGGGTACGGCGCGAGTGTGAACGGGTCCTGTGAGTAGGACGATAGAGGGGTTTCTGTGAAGGACGCGGTGGAGGTTGGGGATGGGGTGAACATGTCGCGGACCATGTATTCGTCGTGGAGGGAGAGGGCGGGGGGCGGGCGGGCGGAGAGTGGCTGGGGGGTGTAAACCTCGAGGTTGGGGCGTGCAGCGATGAGGGGGAGAGCGACGCCATCGAGGGGAGTGAGTGGGGAGTGGAGGGGAGAAGCTGCGGCGGAATGGGAGTATGGGAGAGGAGACTGCATGACGGTGAATAGTTGGATGGACGGATGTGTGCTGTGTTGGAGTCGGATGCGGGGACTTATGTAGGCTCGGCAGGTGCGGGGCCGTAGGGAGAAAGAGTTGGAGGAGAGGAGATGGAGGGAGGGGATCTGGGGAGAGGGGATCTGAGGAGAAGGAGCTTCGTGACTTGCGGGGGAGAGTGGTGGGCAAGTACGGAGGAGTGAGCGGGAGAAAGTGAATGGAGGGCGATCTTGCGATTGGCGAGTGGGAGGGTGAGATGGGGAACCGGACGATTGGAGCCCTGAGAACGTTCATGGTCATATCACGTCCATGTCCACCTCCGGTCCAGGCTGGCTTTCAGGCAGAGCCGTTTACCTAACCGCAACGGCCGAATTCCGTGCCGCCTCTGTCCGTCCTTGACGTTAACCTTTGATGCTCACTATCCCGCTGAGCCCATCCCATTTCCTCTTTTGTGCCCCACTCTCTTGCGCGCCACTTTCTCGGTCGCCAAGATCGATGGAGATGCTGCAGCAGTGCCCGCGCACAGCACGGCAACCACATCGCGGGACGACGGAGAGGTGAGAGAGAGGCATCGATCAGACTTGTCGCGACGACTGAAGGGTGGGCAGAGGAGGTGCGCGAGGAGTGTCGGAGGAGAATGACTGGGGATGATCGACCAATGGGAGGACTGACATCATGCGAGTCGCATCTGGATCTCCGCGGCCGAGGAGCAGGAGCAGGAGCAGGAGCAGGAGCAGGAAAGCGGGCGCGGCAGGGACTCTCTTCCCAGCTCGCGAGTAAATGAATGGCCCATCTCTCCTTGGCCACTCGCTCTCCTCAATCGTCCCCCTTGCCGCTCCCCTCGGACGAGAACCGCGCCATGTCCCACCCAAGGCCATCACCATTCCCATCCCGGCCACCTTCCTCTGACTGCTCAACATCTCTCCACGAGGGCATCTGATTAATGACCCTCCCCATCCATCCTCTCTCCCTCTCTCCCTCCCTCTCCCTCCCTCCTCTCTCCCCCTCTTCCCCCAACCACAGCTCTATTTCCTACCCCATTCGACAACCATCTACATGCACATACTCCTCATGAATCGTCCGCCCATCCCCCACAACCTGCCCCCGTCATGCCACTCGCTTTCCCAGCCCCGGTACCGAACAGTTCCTACTTGGTCCCCCATCACCTGCTGCACGAGGGCACCGCAGAAACAACCACTACCTGATCTGCACTCCCCAGCCGCACAATGGAAGCTGTGCAAACAAGAATCCGTCCGGTGATCTGCACGCCCCAGCCGCACAATGGAAGTTGTGCAAACAAGAATCCGTCCGTGTCCGCCTACCCTATCTTCTACCACATCAGCCCTGTCACTCACCGCTCACCGAAGAACCCACTCGACGGCCAGCAGGGAACATATCCAACGCGAGACAACTACCGATTAGCCCGTACGGCGCTCCGGCACGACCTGCACCCCGATTTCTACACAGATGCTCGCCAGCCTCCCAATCTAAACGCCGCATCTAAGATGTCTTTCGGGCAGACAGATCTTACTCTCTTCCTCCCCTCCCTCTCCCAATTCCTCATATTTCCCTGCCCGCTTCCGTCTCTCCCCCTTCCCCTCCCGTCCTCTCACTAATCAACCCCGACTCCTCACCAACCCAACCCGTCCACTCCCACTTGAATTATCATGGACTCTACTTCCACTTACACAGCACCGGTACTCACCATGTTCCCCAATCCTCCTACCCCTCCTAACATCCCTACCCATCCACAGAGCGGTTATCACTACCCCCACGACCAATCCCTCAGCCAGTGTTACGCCCCGTCATACGACTACCCGTCCGCCGACTGGCAACTGTGCTACTCGTATCCAGAACCCGACTACTCCCCTTCCTACCAGAACCCGTCCTTTAATGCCGTCGATGCTCGCTACCAACAGTCCGAGCCATCTACCAACCTTCCTCTTCACGCCCCGGTCCCTCTCTCCACTTACACCTCCCTTCTCACAGATGACGCGATCGAGTCGGCATCCACCGTGTCCTATGTCTCCTCTCATGACCGAGACTCTCCCACCGAGGATTCTAAACCCCTCCCGATGGAATCCGAGAATCCCCTTGACGTCTACCTCGACGCCCCCCAGGTCCTCTTCCCTACGCCCTCCGAACTCCTGACCGACCTGAATGCCCGCGAACGCGGTACCTCGTCCGACGGCGACCCCGCGGATAAGACGTCTTCCAAAGAATCCAACTCCTCATCTTTAGGCAAACGCAAACGGGAGGCTCGCGAAAAGCCGGACACCCTCAATCAAAGGAAGGCATATTTCCGCTCCGTCTCTGAGAACGTGGGGTTCACCATCACGGACCCGTAAGCTGATTCATATCCCCCTCCATCGATAGCGCTAACCCCGCTCGTTCTTAGCGACACAATCACCTCGCACGACAAGAAGCGGAGTTACCTCGAGTGCCTCGAGGAATACGTCCAGTGGCTGCACGAGCAAATCCAGCTCGTTGGCCACCAGCCACTCCCTCTCGAGCGGATTTCCACCTACCGCGGACTCAAGAACCGGTCTCTCCGCGTACGTACAGTTCCTCGCTGCCTTCGCGCGACGACGACGACGGTGACTCATCCGTGCCTCTTCCAGACGATCCTCGTTCACAAGCAGAACTGTCTTCGCAAACTCAATTTGCAGAAGCTCCAGGCGGAGGAAAAGGTTTGTGGTTCACTTTATCACTGATCTACCGCACCAATATCGCCTTCTAATCTGTTCCGCCTGCAGTTCATGGAACTCCAGAACGCCGTGCTCATGCGCCAGGCCGCCGAAGAATCCCTCCAATTCAGGCGTCATTCCATCACGATGGGTGCCATCCCCCATGGGGTCGTTCCCAACTTTGGGTCGTGAGGGCCAAGTTCCCTCTCCACAGTTGTTGTCCACCAGTCCTCCTCCTGTTTCACTCATCCCTTTCCTCTTTTTTTTTCCCCCACTCATACTCATATTCTGTATCATACCCCGCTAGTCGTCGCCAATCCCGGTCTTCATTGTCCATTGTGAACTACATATCTTGTCTGTACTGCTAATGCTGGCGCGCCTCCATCCGAATCACTGTCACTGTCACTGTCATACCACCACGCCTTCGCTAGGGAGTCATCGGGCGGCATCTTACCACCACCACCACCGCCCCCCTCACGTAATCTTTCGCTCTGTAAGGGTTCCCCGCAATAAATAAACCCCGCTGTTGTTTCAGGACGGGCACATGGTACATTCGAAGACGCAGAAGAACCAGAACCCAGGATCGCCGGCCCCGCGTCCTTGACGTTCCTCCTGCACGGTACGCACACACGCTCCACGGGAGCAGCGCCCACTGAGTACTGAGTACTTACTGACTGGGGGTCCTCGCTGTCCTCGCGCCAGCGTGCCGGGCTCGCGCAGCCCGCATGCGGCATAATGCGGCGAACGCCGCGCGAGAAACCGTCCACGGTCCACGGTCCACGGTTCACGGGCGAGGCCGACGGGAGGGTGGCACTGGCATGACGTCGACCGCGGTTGGCAACAAGGACAACGCAAGCGACTTGCATTTGTTTGATTGTTTGTTCGGGCGGCGAGCGCCGAGCGTCGCACATGGTACGGCTGCTGCAACGGGACGCACGGGGCGCGTGTGTGGCGGGAGAGGACGACAAGCGTCCTGAGGCCTGAGCCGCCGATCGGGCTCGCTGACGGCGCGCAGGATCTTGGGCGATGGGAGGGGGGTGCTGCTCGGACTCGGGACTCGGGGGACTCGGACTCGGACTCGGACGGCTGGGCGCAGGACTGAGGGAACGACGCTTACGGTTACGGGTAAATGCGCTGGGGGCATGGATAGTATCAGAAGAGAACGGCCGGGGGCGGTCTGTCTGTCTGTCTGTCTGTCTGTCTGTTTGGTGCTGGAAAAATACAAAAGATAAAAAGGAACAGTCGCTCGAGGGGGCCATCGAGCTGCCCTCGGCATCGGTGCTCGGAGTCTCGGGATCTCGGACACCCACACATCGCCGCGGAGGTTCGCGGGTGTGGACAAGGCAAAGGGCGTGTGGCGCTGCTGCTGGCTGCCCAAGTCAAACGGTCAAACGTCTAAAAAAAACCGACCAGGCGAACGGGACTAAACCACATACGCAACAGATCCAGCGGCGGGCCAAGAAGGGGGCAGGAAGAGGGGGCCGCGGGGGGGCACCTTCGTGACAGCGTGGGTGGACTGGAAGCGGGTGGCACGCGTTGGTAGCCGGGTAGCCGCGAAGCTATGGGGCCCAGTGGAAAGCTACGCGGAAGGCCTAAGGGGCAGGCGAGACTGGAGCCGAAGGCGAGAGCAGCGGGTCGGGCGGGGCCCGGGCGTGCCACAAAGCAGCTGGCAGCCGCAGATGGCCAACGCAGCGCTCTCTCTCGGCCGATGGCGGACTGGGAAGGGTAAGGGTGCCTGCTGCTCACGTTACGTAGGAGCGAGCAGGGTCCGGGATGTGCCTCCGCATCGAAGGCTCGCAGACCAGGTACAGGCCGAAGCTTAGGCGGGAGAGAGGAGAGAAGGGGATGGGGAAGGGGAAGGAGAAGGAGAAGGAAGGGGGAGGGGGCGGGGGAGAAGCATGTGCGCAGATCCTCAGGTGGGCGAACGGGAAGAGAACGGAAGGGGGGTGGAATGGACATACGACGGGGTGTGCGGGCGCGAGCCGCGCGTCGTGGGCGTGCGTGCTGGTCGGGGAATCGTTCTCGTCGCGCAAGCGTCGGTGAGCTCGGCCCTGCGCACAGAGCGGTCGCAAAGCGGGCGGCATCTGCCAAGCATCCGCAGCGGTTAGGCAGCCGCGGGAAGCAGGAAACAATGGGAATGGAGAGGGAGGGGAGGGGGGGGATGAGGCACGACGTCGACCAGGATTCCGTCCGAATGGCGTGGCGGCAACAGGTCTTGGGGAGCAGCGTCAGCGGGCGAGGTTGGAGGTTGGTACGGCCCGATCCACTGCGTTCTGGTCGGGTGGGAAGCGACGGGAGGCCTGGCTGGGACGGGAGGACGGGTTGGAGGGAATATTGAACCTAGTTGTCCAAAGCGAGAATTACCCACCGAGTGCGAGTCGAGGAGGGCTATGCTGCTGCTCCGAGCCAAAGTCCTGCTGGTCTTCCGGAAAGCGAAGTAGGCGGGAGATCGCGCCGCCCCAGAGGAAACATGGACGAGGTGAGCAGAGTCCCAGGGCGTGCTGGCGTTGGGCCCGTAGATTTTGTAGTCCGACCGCAATCGAACTCAGCGGCGAGTGGTCGACGAAGCTAGGCGTGCACAGAGCTGGAAGGATGTCTGCCATTGAGACTAAAAAAGAGCGGTAAGATTCGGGGTGAGCATGAGGGCTGCAAGACTGCTGTCGCCTGATAGTGATCTGCAAATGATCATGCACTGACAAGAGAATCAATGCTGCTCACGAGTATTGTTGCCGATAACCCCCGGAGATGAACCGCGACCCAGCAAATCACTGACCGTCCTTGCACGGTTCAAAAATGGGCGACATAGCACTCGCGCATCCTTTATGCAACTAGGCCTTGTCAAAGATGATACAACAAAGGATATGCATGATGAGGATGCTAGTAGTAGATGGTGTGCCGCCCAGTGCAGAGATGAGTTCGGAGCGCCCGGCCGTGACGGCGGATGCCGAGTGTCAGTGGGGGCCAACTATTTTGCAGGATTGACTACTGATATTCCAGCAGAAACTCTCTCACAAAGCTTCCATTATTACGCCCGTTTCGCTCGCTCGCTCTCGTCTTCTCCACCTTGGTAATCCTTCATCGCAGACAGCATCCGGACAGACAGCATTTGGCCTGTGTACTCGTTCTTTCAGTCGACGACTCGTTACTAGTGCACAACACATCCCTCGCGACGCTTCTCTCCCACGCCGTTCCGGTGCCATCGATCTAGAACCCCGCCAATACCATACACGAATCTTCTACGCGTACGAATATGGCTACCGTCTCAAGCTTGCCAGGCCTTGCCCTTCAGGCGTCGAAAGCTGCGCTTTTGGCCGCTCTTGCTGAGGATGAGAAGGACAATGAGAAGACAACCAATGGAGGGGACTCTCTTGAGCCTGGAAAAGATTCTCTGGAGGATGAAAAGGATTCTCTTGAGCCTGGAAAGGACTCTCTTGAGCCTGGAGAGATCCAGGAGGTGGACATGCAGGCTCAGGCGGAATCTATCAAGACCGTGTTCAGTGACCCGCAGAACTTCAATGTCAAGGTAGGTGTCTCTGCTCACTGTCACCGAATGCTATAATCTGTAGAGCGGATGACTAATGTATTATCATAGCATCCTTTGTGCTCGTCCTGGACCCTCTGGTTCGACTCGCCAGCAACTAAAGGTCGCAACCTGCCCCAGACCCCCATGACAGCCTTCCCACAAACACCTGTTCCGCAAACACCCGGTGGACTTGCTGCTCAGGGCTGGATGGAGGACATCAAGAGGGTGATCACGTTCGACAGTGTGGAGGAGTTCTGGGGGTACGTGTATGAGCCTCAGGCATCATCACGACGCGACTGACTACATGCTTTTTCAGCCTGTACAACAACATCGTACCCCCATCGCAGCTGCCGCAAAAGGCGAATTACTATCTATTCAAGGTTCGTGTGCTAGTAACTCGTATCCCAAATGGCTGTATGACGGACATTTATGATCGTAGGAGGGCATCATTCCTGCTTGGGAAGACGAGGCCAATAAGAACGGCGGCAAGTGGAGCATTCAACTCCCTCGAGAGAAGAATCGGCTCGTTGTGGACAAACTGTGGCTTTACACGGTTCGTGTTTGTCGTGTGGTATCTTGACCTTGACATAGATGCCTTACTTCGTCCCTTCTTAGATGCTTGCAGCGATCGGTGAAACCTTCGACCCGCGATTCATATCCAGCGATGACGAAGACTCGCCTCAATCCCTCATAACGGGAGTCGTCGCCTCCGTGAGGCCTCAATTTTATCGCATCTCCATCTGGACGAGGAGCGCGCCCACGCTAGCTGGCGGCGAGGATGACCAGCTTCGAGAGCGGATCGAGGCGATCGGCCGACACTTCAAGACGAAGGTCTTGGGTTATCAGGAGGCACAGAAGTTGGGCGGCCCGTTGGCGACAGAGGTCGAGTTTCTGTCACACAAGGACTCGGAAAAGAAGGGGAAGCAGGCGAAGAAGATTATCGTGTGAACTGTATCGTATTCATAGTTCCGTCCTCGCGTTCGGGACTGTCAGTCAGGATGTGTGTACCTGCTGTGTGCTCTGCTGATTGTAATTCCGCCTTCTCACTTATCACAGTCTATATTGTTCCTCTGGGTATTATCACTGGTACTTACGATCTGATTCTCCCCGGTTTGTCTGCTGTGCACGGTGCCCGGAGAAGTTGGCAATGTGAGCCAAGTGTGGGCTGCGCGCGGTGTCCAAGCGGCAGTGGCTGTAGCGCCATGACGTAGTTCCAGCAACCCACAACGAGCTATCGGATACATAAACTAAGACTGCGGCGGTCACTAGTGCCACACCTAGAAGCCACAACTTGAACGAGCTATCGGATACATTAACTAAGACTGCGGCGGTCACTGCGTGTTCATCAGCTCTCTCATCCCCTCCTCACACTATGCAAGGTCTATTTTCCTCTCTCGCCGACAAGGCGCAATCTGCACTCAACTCATCATCACTTGGCCGTTCCAGCCAAGGCGAAGGCTCTTCTAGCGGACAGTCGTCTGGATCGGGCGGCATCCTCAAATCGCACGCGTTTGAGAGCATTCAACACCAGCTGAGGAGCTTCCAGCAGCAGTACTCGTACGGTCTCCACATGATCTGTGATGATTGACTTGTAACACCTTGTAAAATGCAGGAGTTCCGTGACACCTGTGCAGAAAATCATCACTACGCAGAAGGGTGTCGCGCTCGACCTTGATAGCGTCTCGCGCGATGCACATGCCCACAGCAAGGAGCTCTACATGTGGGGTCAAAACGAAAATGAAGACATTAAAGATGGTGAGTGTTTATAGCCGGCACATTGGTGTGTTCATATATAACCAACACATTCCGCCGCGTAGTAACCGACCGATTGGCATGGATGAACTACATCGAAGGCTCTCTCGCAGCGACCCTCGCCAAGGAGATCGATGCTGCACGAGCTCCGTTCAAGGCATTGCGCGATGCTGAAAATGGGCTGAGCGGAAGGCGCAACATCCGCGCGAGCCTCGAAAACCAGATCGCACGTATTGAGCACGATCAACGTCACGGTATGGAGCAGAAGCTCGCAGAACTTAGGCGTCAGCTACAGAAAGCGGAAGAGGACGATGAACCTCTCGAGAAGGAGGTCGAGTTATTGAAGAGAAAGGCTATCAAGGAGAGCGAGCGCATGAAATGGAATGCTGTCAGAGAGGTGAGGGGACCAATATCCCTACCGCACTGATGTGGGTGCTAACCATCCCTGTAGTACGCGGAGAAACTCGCACTGATTTCCCAGGCGGCCGTCGCTGCTCTACCAGCCCTCCCCGATGTGCCCTCCTCCAAAATCCAGCCGTACACTGGTGCGCAGTTGACCGCGTCTATCAGGACGACGCTTCAACAAGCCCTTGATCAGTGGCAAGCTGGCGACGCCACGCTGCTGCTTCGCGAGCCTACCGCCGCCGACTTGAACCGGTCGGACACACGCAGCTTTGGAGTGACCCACGCCCAGGAGCTTGCTCGTATCAACTCGGTTGATCCCCACGCAAAGACCGCCATTCCCGTCACCCCGCCACCGACACATGCCCATCCTCCGCAGGCGCCTTCGCACAACGCCAACGGACCTCCGCCTTCCGCTATGCCTGAGCCAAGCATATCATCAACTGTGACAGCGGCGGCCTCGCCATCCGGAAGCAAGGCTTCCCCGCCTCCTCAGGGTTCCGTCTCTCCGCCTCTGAACCCTGCAGTCCTCAACCAGGCACCTGCACCCATCCCAATGAGTGCAGCATCTCCGTCTCCACTCATCTCCCCGGATCCTACTGAGCCAGCGGTGAAGATCCTCACTGTCACACCGACTGTGGCCGAGACCGGTGTACCCAAGACCGCGGGTCCTGATGGACCGGGGCCTGCAAGCGGATCCCTGAAGGACCTCAAGCACTCTTCTCCGGTCACTGCCACCGCTGCCGTATCGCACTTCGAGAGTGCCGAGGAAGAAAAGAAGCGGCTCGAACGCGAAGAGCGCGAGCGTCTTCTCCGCGCGGGCGGCAGCGCACCTCCCCCCACAGCGGGGCAGCAAAAGTACGAGAGTGCGGAAGAAGAGAAGAAGCGCCTGGAGAGGGAGGAAAGGGAGCGTCTTCTCGCAACCGGAGGTTCAACCCACCCGAACACCGAGTCTAAGCAGGATGGAGACTCGGAATTGCCGCCCTACCAGGAGTTCTAAAGGAGCACTGAGGGCACTGTTTCGTTGAAGGGTTATGGACTTCATTTCAAGGACAATGTTGCTTATCTCCTGTATTACCACCATTGTATGAATGTGCTGGTTCGAACATCACTGCCGAGAGATGTTAACAGAACATTAGCCTATACCACATATGGTGCAGACATGAGAGTCTCTACTTTGATGATACACCCTTCGACTCATCACTGCCGAGGGATGTTAACAGAACATTATCCTATACTACATATGGTGCAGCCATGAGAGTCTCTAGTTTGATGATACACCCTTCGACTTAACTCGGGAACCAAAAAGAGCATAAATATTGAGACCCGTAGGTCTACCACTCCGGGAAAGCGTGTCATCCTTGTGCAGGGGCCATGCTAATCTTCTCTGTATCGTTCCAATTTTTTCGTATGTCACCCCGAAGGGGACAATAGTTGACTGGGAGAACGTGGATGTGAGGCTGAATTTCTGCATTCAACTCATCCTGCGGGTGGTAGCTAGAGCGTCTGCTCTTGGGCGCCTGCCGTGGGTCCCGCCTTTACAGCAAGCACTGCAGAATGGCATACATATGTATGTAGTGAATCAGCCATATCAAGTTACTCATTTGAGCAGACTCGTTTGGCAACGTGAGTGCTCATGTGCTGTTGAGACGTGAATCAATATCCAGAATTGCCCAGTACTTACTCCTCTAAACCCTTGCAAGTAACTTGAACCCCTCCTTGCACATGGCATGTCCGACTCACCACCAGCAGTCAGACCTCGTTTCTCCCCCTCGCCTTGCATCACGGCTGGATGTATAGACAGACAGGCGCTATCCTCTTCTGGACTTGTCTGGATCCCTATAATCCAATGCTCCCCTGACTTTCCTCCAGAGGTTGTACGTAATCCCCGTATCGCTTGTAAAAGGTGTGCACAGTTGCTCATGCATTTATTCAGTTCGATACTGCTGTGTCTCAGCTCATTCATCATCCTGAATACAACTCGACGCTGATACTCCGCTCGGAGACGGTGACAGACTCATGCACAGACTTTCCATCCATCGTACCCCGACTAGAAGGTTTCCGTCCAGTCAGAAACATCCGCAGAAAACTTCTCCCGCGCAGGCCAGGACGAGACGCGGGCCTTGAGCAGCACTGTACGCTGTATTCTGTTTGCGAAGGAGACGAAGACTGTCCGTTGGTCCTGGTATTGACGCCGATCCTAGAGGATGGAGCTTCGTTGCCCTACTATCACCCCACAGTGCATCACCTGGCTTTTCGATATATTCTTGGAGAAACCCCGCTTCTGCGCATTGAGATAATCCCGCTTCCGGGAACGCCGACTGATCTGAATTCTCGGGTATATCGCACTTGCCTGGCATTACTAGACACCCTCCATCGATATGGGTGGGGTGCACTGACAAACTACAAGAAACGAGTTCGTCACGACTGCATCATCCCCCGCGAAGAATATCAGGATCTATACCTCATCATGCGGGAAAGGCACAAACATGTGGTGAAGGAGTGGCAAGAAGTCACCGACCCTCTCAAGCACGTCTTTGAAGTATGTTACCGTTGGTATCAGAACGAACATCTCCTAGCTCATTGTGAATACAGGACATTGGCATCGCGACATTCTTGATGCTTCTTTGGAAGCATACATATAGGGAACACGATGCGGATCCTCTGACCGAATCGTTCGCCGAGAACTCAGATACTTTTCCTTGGAAGAGATGGCCTCGCCCTCAAGCAGGTTTCCTTGATCTAGGGTACATATAGTACGTGCTTGAACCGAATTCGCAATGTAGACTGATATGCTTCCATAAGGTGCGGGAATGGCCTTCTCACCCACATCCTCACCGCAGAGGGTTATACCGGACATGGGATAGACGTCCGCGCCCGTACGTCGTGGTCCCGCTATCCTGCGACAACCCAGGCTCGGCTACATGTGGAGTCCCTCGACCCAACCTCACTACAAGACCACCCGTACCTTGGCCCTGGAGTGTTTATCATTGCCAATCACGCGGACGAGTTGACTCCGTGGACACCTGTCTTGTCGACGCTCTTTTCTGCGTCCGGGTACCTGTCCATCCCGTGCTGTGCCTGGGCGTTCGACGAGAAGTATGAACGTGCCCGCACTCAGGACTATTCCACATCCGGGGATACATTTGTCGACAGCTTGAATCTCGGGGGAGACGGAAGCAATTCAAGTTCATACTCGAGATATCGGATCTGGTTAGCATCTCTCAGCCTGTACTGTGGCTGGCAAGTCGAGAGCGAGACGCTCCGCATTCCCAGCACCAGGAACTGGGCTATAATTGGTAAGAACCCACCGTCTCAGTGCTCTGGTCTTGTGATAGGATCCTGATGCTTCGCAGGCAGGAAACGGTTGACGGAAGATCCAGAAGAGCTGCGGGAGAATCAGAGAAGGGTGGAGGAGATCATCCAACACGTGCGAGAACGAGGTTTGTTTAAGACGCGGACGCCAGAGGGGAAAGCTAAGGACCATTAGCATGCTTCAGTGTAGCTGTGTGTACGGTAGTGTAGCGTAGTTTGTGTGGATGTATGAGTGACCATCAACCGAATACGGTTTCGGCGCTACGGGCCGGATATTGAGTGATGGCAGGCGCCCTTTTGGTCATGGTTGTACACGAAGTTGACCTTCTTCTGCCTCCTGCTGGGACACTTATGTGATCTCTTAGTCTCCTCGAGGCCCAATCTCTCACCATCTTCCCCTGCTACCTCTCCCTGCCATCCGTCCTTGCATGTCCGATAATGCTCCACAATCTTCCCGATGAATTGTGGCTGGATATCTTCGACATGGCAGTCGAGGACGCCGATTTCTTTGACCCCGTCCTCCCCACTGCATTCTCCGAAGCGTCCTGGTTCAAGAATCTTTTTGGAGAATGGACGTTGCGAACATCACAGGAGAGTGTAAACAATGCGCAGAGGCGGAGTTACGCGACCAAGAAGGTGCGTGATAACTCACGATATAATGAGTGATTCCGACTGTGCTTCTCTAGGCTATTATGAACACCTGCAGAAATTGGCGACGGCTGGCATTCGAGTTTTACTACCGCTTTCTATTTTTCAGCAATCCTCACAATGTCCAGCGGGTTTGCGCTTTAATGGACTGCAATTCCGAATTAGGTCGATGGACCAGACGGGTACATGCAACCCATTACACCTCCGGGAAGGGTTCTAACCTGGAAGTCACCCAAAACTCCCTGGTCTCCGTCATTCGGCACTGCCCCAAGCTGGAGATCTTCATCGTCAATTGGCCACTCTCCGTCTCCTTCTCGGCCGTTGCACAGGCTCTCTGCACTTATGTCTCACAAACTTTGCGGGTGCTGCAGATGAACATACCCACCTCATCACTCGCAAAGCTGATATTTATGTTGCAATGCTTGCCCAAGCTGGAGACCGTACAAATAGAGTTTGATGGGGCACCTCCGGAGCACATACGCTTGGGCGCGGCGGGCGAACTAGAGCTCACTCTCCCCACCCTCGAAAACCTGTTTTTACGGGGTCCATTCCAGGACTTCATAGACCAGGCAATTGGTTGGCACCTTCCGTCGTTAAAACTTTTAAGTCTCGACTTCATCCACAATCGCGACGACTTCCCCGACCTGGTTGAGTTCCTCACGGAACATGGCTCGGAGTTGACGTTCCTCGATCTCAATTGCATACCCCCGCTCGACGTGCCTACCATACTCGACCTTTGTCCCCAGCTCACCACGTTTACCTTCAATCCAGACTGGCGTATACCCGGATGGGAACATCACCCGTTCCTCGAGACGTTCATCGTCCATCAGCCCCATCCTAATATTACAACCATCGGCTTGCACCATCTGATGTACGCCTTCGGTGTAGGGTACGCTGCGACGTACAACAAGTTCGACCCCTTCGTCACCCATTCCATCCAGCGCCAGAATGATGTCAACTTCGCAGCCCTCAACAAACGGAACTTTCCCCGCCTACAGCGCATCCGTGTGCTAAACCCAACGCTCCTGTCAGATCTCGAGAAGAACAATGGGCCCAGTCAAAGGTGCTACGAGCGCTGGGAGCGATGGACCAGGCAATGCCACAGGGAGGGCGTCCAGCTGGAGGACTGCACTGGTGCGACTCTGGGGACTCTTCCAGAAGATCCTTATGATGATGATGAGGAGGAAAGCATCGTAGAGGAGGCGGAGGGCGATAGAAATCTCACAACCCTACGAGAACTGCTCCTGGAGTGTAGGAAGATGAACGCTCAACGGGAACTGGATGTGCCGTCGCCTGCGCTCAGGACAGTTTATGCAGGCACGTCACACCTGCCATAACAAAGTGCGTAACGAACAAGCAGTTCATGATATGCGTTGCCTAGCTGACTATCAGGCCTACTTGCAGCATACCCTTATTGAGACTCAGTAATGCGTCTCTTGTACCAGCACGTCCTTTCACGACCCAGTACGACTTAGGACGACTCCTCACGCTCACCAAGATGGCTTGCATCCGCTGTCCCTCCTCTCTTGCTTCTCTCGAGTGCTTTCACGCTTTCCTATCTCGTCCTGCCGCACCCGATAACTCTCACTCAAGTGTACTATATCGACGGAGAGAATTGATTCATCCGTGGCTGCCAAGCGGAGGTGTCCACAGCCACTGAATCTCCCTTCCAGGTGTGTAATGCCATGGATGTGACAGCACTCTTGTGAGCTGATGATCGTGCCGTAATAGTACCAAATGCACAATTCCTCCCAAACACATATACCGCTATAGCATCGACCATGGACATGTAAATAAGGCTACATTGACTGATAATTATGCGATACATGGACTAGAAGTCATACAAGTCGGGTCTGTCCGACGTGAAAGCCACCTTCTTCTTTGCCTTGATTTTCTTCACGCTCATATCAATCTTTTCTGCCGTGGTGGTGTCCGGAGACTGTTGTGTTGCAGTCGGGATAATCTGCACTTGCTCCAATTGTACCGGCACCGCGGCCATAGAGGCACTCGTCGGAGAATCATGGGTATGATCGTGGTCCGTTCCTGCATCCGCGGCCACTAAGCTTGTCGACGGCGTTGTCCTTCTCTCACTGACGCCGCCTTCAACGTCCAAGTGGAGTGTCTCAAAGATGAGCCGTTTGCGCATGCATTTGAACGCGAGGTTGTTTTCCCCGGAAGACGACAGACCGCGGAGGGTTGAGAACTTGTCACTCGGAGGAAGGAGGGTGTGGGGTGCCGGCAGGGAGTGTATGTGAACCAAGCCATGATGGGACGAAAACATCGCCGACAGCGAGGGGTTTGCTGTCCACGGCAACCCGGTCAACGCTCACTATTAGCCTGTGGCAAGTAGTTAGACACGCACCGGTAAACGCGGCAAGTGTGATGGACGCGTCCGTGAGCCACCCGAGCTTCTGTACCCACCCTGGGCCACCGTACGCCTCTTGACACAAATGGGGTGGCATGCACACGGCGGCACATGTGCGGGGATGGCGGCGTAGGAGGGCTCGCAGACTATGCAGAAAGTAGCATATGTCCTAACACTTCCGGTCGAACCCTGCAGCAGTCGGGAGAAGATTGGACGAGGCGTACCGACGGTGACAGGTCCCCCCATTCATATGAACCCAACGCCGGAATGCAGAGCCGGGTCGCGACTGAGGATGTCGTAGTGTCCGAGTCCAATTTGGCAAGAATTTCCGCGACGCGTCGCAGTACTCCCCGGGAAGACGATTGTTCTTCTGTGTTTCCATCGTCCGGCTTCACGGCCAAGTATCGTCCCTCAGTGCGCGCGGCATTAATTGTTGCCTCCGGTATCCGGCACGTCAAGTCGAACGTGCGGCAAAAGTCATCGGTGGACCTTCAACAGATAGATTCTGGTCACTGATCGCACGACGGAGCCGTTAGCAGCAGCAGGGTGCAACGTACTGGGTGGAAGTCTGCACAGTTGTCTGAAATGGCTTCATCTGCTCGTACCGCCATGCGATTTTGATCTTTGTATCGTGCTCAGACGCACGCTCGTCCTCCTCGTCATCTCCGGTCATCGATCGCGAGAGCCCCGGGGGAACACCAGGCTGCGCATGGTCGGGCGCGAGGCTAGCCGGGGTCCACATGCATTCGGAGAGAAACGAGTCCGGGTGAGAGTCGACTAGGCAGACGCGCTGTCCACACGCGAGCCCCTGCGATGCGAAGTACTTGAGGACAAGTTCGCCGTAAGCGGAATGCGCATCGGGCGCGATCACAAGGAGCGAGCAGGAGAGGGGGAGACCACCGCCCAGGATGTCATCGAGGGAGGGGATTCCGGTGGATGTGATGATAGTCGCGGGCGATCCTGGGGAGGGGCGCGTCCCTGTCAGAGGCGGGGGTTGCTGCGACGTGGTCCGACGCTTGAATGCAGACATGGCGCGCGAGTTGAGTATAGGGTATGATAGGGTGCAAGCAAGGTGGTATGCTCTGCCGCTAACGCTCGGGTATTTCGTACCGTCACAGGCGCGCGAGCCCAAGTACGCGGCTGCTTCTCGCACAAAGTACTGTCGAAGGACCTTCGCGTTACACTCCAAGCTCTGAACCCCACCGAGGCTACTAGCGAAATGAACGGAGCGGGGGCATGGGCGAGAGGATTATGGAGAAGTTTTCGCGCCACCCTCTCCGACCGACATTTCTGGTACGCGACGCTGCCATACAGCACTCTACAGGTAATATTGACATTGGGTCAAAGTTGCCTTGAGCGCTGACTAAACGTATATCCAGGTGGCCAACTTCGCATGCGCGTTGCACCTATTCGGTGACCATGTCGCAACAATCTCTCTCGTAAGCCTTCCTGGTTTCTCTGTACGCTTAGAGACTAGATTGACCTGTGGCCATGAGACAGGTAGAGGGCCCTTCTATGGTTCCAACCATGGATGTCACTGGCGAGGCCGCGCTCGAACTGAGATGGATCAACGTTAACCGCCTAAGCAGAGGAGACCTCATCACCTTCGTGTCGCCATTGGACCCAACTCGGATCGTTTGTAAACGTATCACCGGTGTGCCCGGAGACATCGTCTGCGTGGACCCAACCGGGACATATGCACCGTCTACGGAACATGTTGTCGTCCCGAAGAACCACCTATGGGTCACGGGCGACAATATGGCATACTCTAGGGATTCACGAGTGTATGGACCCATACCCCTTGGTCTTGTCAAGGGCAGATTGTTTGCAAGAGTACGTCACACGATTGAGTGCTTTGACTCCGTTTGCTGATACCTCATGCAGGTGTGGCCCTTAAGGCAGGCCAAGATCTTCCCCAACACCTTTGAGTTCATAGATTGACAGTGACACCAGAGGGCTCGTACACACATAGAATCCACTGTAGGTCGAGGTACTGATCCTGTCAAATCTAATGCGCACCCTCACATCCAAGGCCGTCTTGCCGTTCTTCACACTGCTGGCACTATACGTTCAGTGCTAGACGGTTTCCGGTAGTGCAGAAGGACGACCAGTACCTAGGCATCGGCTGCCAGTGCACGACCATGTGTTCGCATGCGATATTCATTTTTTCTACCTTTGACCTCACTGAATGCCTTCAGAATGGTCAGAGTATGTCGCTCATGCCGTTTCGACGGTCTCAAGTGCAAGGAGTCATCGGAAACCACTGGATACTGCCTCTCCAATATCCCAAGGGGTCGGAGGTCAAGGTTCATACTAGTAAATTACTAGTACTAGGTCCAAGGTGGAGGTAGGGGCACTCGGTAACTCGTCCACCATCCTTCAGCGGACATTCAGCATATATAGGACTAAACACGATAGAGTTTCGGCACCCAGCATGTATTGCTAGATAGTTCTTTATCAGGGTTGAGGTGGTCAAACCGTCCGATATACGATGTATAACTTCGACAGCCACATCGCAACATGACGTTCCGTTGGGGGAGTTAGCAAAGCGGTACGCCTAGCGTTACTTGCAGCTGAAAATGGGTGTTACTTGGCGACTCCTGAGGTACCACTGAATTGAAGGAGGATATACCTTGTTGTGATTTCTGTTGGCTCCCACGAGAGGCTAGCCACCTACATTGACCTTGGTGCTGGTCCGATCAATTGTCTACATTTCGCTGCGTTGATGATGCGGTCAAGCATTCACTACGATTCACTGTGTGCGTTGTGGTTCCGGCCAGGAGTCGTCTGCCCTGTCACGCGGAAAAGCCGATGGCAGCCAGGAGACAGTCGGCATATTCTCTAGAATAGCTGCGAGTGATGAGGTTCACATGCTCAGTCGCTCCGAGGGACGACAACACGGCGAGTGCTGATGTTTGAAAGCAATGATACGTGTACAAGGCGTGAATGTGGGAAGCAGAACAGCTAGTGAGGATTCTGCACGAAATTCATGGAGTATCCACCTTGACCGTTAGGAACAAACTGGAAGTTATCGGTTGATAGACCAAAGTTTCCTAAATCGAACCATGTGAGTTATGAAAACCCGAAACCAAGTATGGAGGGGCTCACCTAGGATGCTATTGCCAAGGCCTTTGAGCTTGTCAAGCATTTCAGCAGTCTCACGTTTCTGAGCTGCTTCCACCCGCGGCGTCAGGGCCGCCAACGACCGCCTGACGCCTAGAATATCTGGCGACGTAGGGGGAAGAAGCTCAAGCAAGGCCTTGTAGTCTATCATGACAGCACACCCATGTAGCAGACTACCGCGGGATTAGGGCTTGAATACTAACCTTCTTGAGCGCTGGATAGTGACGACCAGGAATTTATCTCTTCATTGGCTGAGGCTCGCCTTTGTAGAGCCTTGATGTATTTCGGATCGTCTTTGAGCGCTGTAAACAACGATTCGACGATCAGTTCATATGCAAGCAAATCAAGCGAAACTAGGACCCACCTTCAGTGCATGCAGAAACGACCTCCTTATGCTCGCCCTAAGGAGATCATGTCCAGTGACGCATACTGTTGTATCATATCCTGTACCTACCATCTTCGTATAGCAGGCCCCGATATTGGCATTAAGAACTGCTCTCGCTTTAGCACACTCGATGTCAAGCTCGCTCGGAGGAGGGTATTTTGTAGGCTGCAATCCTTCCTCGGATGCCTCTTCGTTTGGTGTGCTGTCTTTCCGCGATTCGTCTGGGTCGCCATCTTCAGGAACATCATCCTTCGCCCTGGCGACCCGATGTGGCTGGGGAGGCTGCGGCCGCTTTGGAAGGTGGCCGAGGGCGGACCTGTAGGCAGCAAGAGCTTCATCCCATCGCTTTGCACGGAAATGATCGTTTCCCTCTTGCTTTAGTTCTTCCGCATCGTTCAAGCACGCCTAGAAAGCTTCCTGTGAGCATTCGCACAGTAGGCAATAGGAAAGCTGACAGACTCGGAGGTCAGGTGGGTCGTGAGTACTAGAATGAGCTGGGATATGTGATTGCCCTGCACGTGCGTCCCGCGTTGGGTCGTCTTCAGCCATGGGTGAAGGCGGCGGTGATGGGATTGAGAGAGATGACAAGCCCCGGTAGTCGATCGCGATATGGGAGCAAGAACGCAGACGCTGGGTGGTGGTTCCTATTACTTGCCAGTCCGCGTCATCCACCCATACTACATATAGGCCTCATCCACCGCCAGACAAGTATATATACCCGGGCCCGGTATGTCTCCTCTTTCTTCACACAAATCTCTTGCCCACCTCTCACACACGTCCTCCATCATGTCGGGAATCAAAGACGCGAAATGCGTCCTTGTCATCGGTGCCACCGCTGGCATTGGTCGCGCCCTTGCCCTCGCCATCCACAATCTGGACTCCAAGCCCGTCGTGATTGCCACGGGTCGTCGACAGGAACGACTAGACGAACTCTCAAAACAAGGCGATAGGTTCAAGACCGCTCGCATCGACATCAACACTACTGATGACAAGCTCAAGGAATTTGTCGATGACGTACTTGCACAAAATCCTGATGTATTTACGAGGCGCCAAGCTAGCGAATGTCACTGCATATACTAACCACTTGACTCTAGTTGGACGCCGTCGTGCTATCCTCCGGCATACAACACATCTTCGATTTCACGAAGCCTGAGACCATCGACATCAGCAGTAATTGCGACAATCTACATCTGCGATGACTCGGAATCTGAACCCTCACACAGAGATTGACGACGAGATCAATATCAACTACGTTGCGGTTGTCAAGCTTATCACGCTTTTCCTTCCTCACTTTTTGAAGCTCAGCGTAAGCTTGGTTGCCATAGATCGTTAACAGCTACCCAATCTAATTCAATACGCCAGAGTGAGGGCCGTCCGTCCTTCTTCATACCCATCACTTCCTCCCTCGCCATCACACCTAAGCCAGATGTTCCGAATTACTGCGCCACAAAGGGTGCGGTGCACAACTTGAGTCTCGTTCTGCGCGCTCATAATTACTGCGCCACCAAGGGTGCGGTGCACAACCTGAGTCTCGTTCTGCGCGCTCAGCTCGTCAAGACGAAAATCCGAGTTCTCGAAATCATGCCTCCGTACGTCGGTCTCAAATGATAATCTAGCTCTTGAGCAGACTCAATCGCATCATAGATTGGTCGAATCCGAACTCCATGACCGTACGTTGATTGGCGGTATCACTCAGCTTGCGCCTGATGTCTGACGAACCTTCGCCAGACCAAGGGACCACTCCGGCTCTGTCGAAGTTGTGGATGTCTCTCGACGAATTCACCAAGCACGCTATAGATGGCCTTGTAAGCGGCAAGCCCGAGATTCCAGTGGGATTTGCGATCGACGCTCACAAGAAATACGAGACTGGGAAGCGCGAGCAGGTAGAAGGAGGGTTCAAGTATAAGTGATAGATTGGTACGGGCTATTAGGGGCAATAAGTCTTTTATGTACAGTAGTAACTTGGTACCAGTCCTAGTGGGGCTTGGCCAGATTAACGATACGTACACTCATGAGCATAGGGGAACAAGATGGAAGGAAAGCGAAGCATTTACACAGCATGATAGCAAGACAGAGGAACGTCGGAGTCGTCATTAGAGGATGGCAGCTCATTTACGACTTCATCCGTTTCCTTGGTCCCGATGGTGAAGTTGCCGCCCGGAATCCGTAACTTGAGCGTCGTGCCCACGGCCGACTGTAGGCGAGTTGAAGACCTGGTCTGTCGTGACGAAGAGGATGGCGACATCATGTTTGCCGCGACGCTTGGACGTATGGGGGTTGTGGGAACCGAAGGATGACCAACGTCCGTGTTCCGAGACGTGGACATGATGACACTAGTGATATCACTAGTAGGAGGAGCATCGTCAGTCGAGAGGGTCTCAGACGTGGGTGTGCTGCTCGACCGTTCAACGGCGGTTGAGTCAGCACTGTTCCCAGTCTTATCGACCCCCTGGACCTCCGTAGGAACGTCGCCTTCAGTCTTGCTATCCTCGGCCAACCTGCGCCGTTTCGCAGGGTTGATACCGCGAGGAACAGGTCGCTGCTTGTTAGCGTAAAATTGGCTGTTGGCATAGACGAGCTCCTGATAGAACTTCGTGTCGAACTCTTTGCATCGAAGACGGACGAGCGGGGCGCGGAGCTCCCCCTTGTTGTACATGTCGAGGACCTGCTCCGTCGACTTGATCGTATTCCATAGCTCTTTGTCGGTGCAATCTTTGGTAGATTCCTTCCTTAAGCTAGTCTCCGAATACGTCAACTTCACCTAACGAGGAGATGCTTCAGTAAATACGGTGGTGAGGAATGAGACGACTGCATGCACCTTGTGTGGTAGCGTATCCCATTCCTCCTTCGTCAGAGGCTCAACACGCCGGACATGGTATAAACCGCAGTAAATGAACAACTTGCCAGCTCCCACGAAAATGTGTTGGTATTCATGGTCATCATTGAAGAGCTTGCGGTCACGGCCCAAACCGACCTGCATGTATCCGTGCTTGCCAGGTCCTGCAGGCAACCAAGCATTGTGATCCATGTTCGGACATAAGTAACCGCTGATTCCTCTATTCAGCGCTAGTTCAGTTGCCGTTATTGTGCAGCTGTCACTCGTGTGAGATGTGTTTGGTCGTTGCTCGAGAAACGACTACGATCGAATGACATACCGTACGACTAGGCCTTGAATAGCGCCTCCAAGGATATTACTGAGAGATTGACGAGTGAAACGTTCAGGCACGGCACTTGAATAACCAAGATCAACGGAGACTTCAGGGAAACTAGCAAGCTCTGCGGCACGGATTGTGGACATGGGCGATCCATATGTAGCAATATTGAGCACGTTATGTTCTCCCAGTGTATGAGAAGACCCCGGGTTATCTGCACCGGCAGAAGCTCGCTTTCGGGATGCAGGGGTTGTTGTTGTCTTACGGCTAGATGGAAGGTAAGTAACAACCACCACCTCGACATGTGGCTCACGTACGTCGAAGGGGGTCGGGAAGCGGGCAAACGTTGGATCTGAGCTTGGTAACTTTGCGCAACAGTTTCCCGGAGGTTCGATAGCTGGGGCAAAGATGATCAGTCACGAGGAAAAAGTCAAGCAGCCCGGGCAATAACCTCTTGATCCTTGTCACGCAACCTGCGCTCCAGTTCTTCAATCTTGCGAGCAGCATTCGCTAGCTATGTTAATCCATAAGGTCGTCAATAACATGTTCCACACCAAGGGTCAGGAAACATACTAATACATCCGACACTTCCTTCATCTCGCGGTCTGGGGTGGTATCCATTCGAGCAGCATCTAGTTCGGCGGCCTGACGAGCCAGTAGGTCATCCACAGTCGCCTTCCATGAGTCGCACTGAATCTCAGTGCTCGTCAACTGGCGGGAAAACTTTGGCAAAGATGTACAAGAAAGTATAATGTCAGCCGTACCTGTGCTGTCAAGATGTGTAGATCGCCTTCGAGCTGTACATATTTAGCTTGTAGTCCATCAAAAGAGGCATTCTTAGTCTGTAGGGCTTGTTGTAGTTGTCCGACCTGATATCACTATGAAGGTAAGTGAGGAAGTGGGATGTGCGTGAAACAAACCTCTGCAATCAACGTATCATGCTCTTGAGTGCGAGAAAGGCAGATAGTCTCGTAAGAGGATTGTAGCTCTGACAGCTCAGCAAGCAGCTTCTCGCACTCTGATCGCGACTGTTCTACTTCGTCACTTTTCATCGCTGCTTGACAAGTAATCTTCATAGTGGTATCCTGCTTCTCTTCCACTGTCTTGATCAGCCTCTTGTGCTCCTCCCTGAGCGCCGCGATTTCGGTCTCGCGTTCTTGCAGCTGATTGGGAGCGATATGAACGATGGGATACCCTGATCAGGCTGAACACTAACCTTACAAGCACAATTTGAGTGGGCCGAGCGGAAGAATTCAAGCTCTTCAGAGACCTTGTGCAAACGAGTCAGCGCTACGCTATCAGCCATACTGGCCTCCTTCTTGATGTTCTCAATCTCTCGCCCTAGTTGGCCCACCGAAGATTCAAGTTCCGATACCCTTGCCTGTGCAGCATTGTGTGCAATAGAGAGCTGCTCATACTCCACTTTTGAACGTGCCTTCGCAATCTCGGCATTCTGAGACTAGCAGAACGTTGAGTACGTATGCGCGGATGGAAGACCTACCAGGCTCAGGAGCGCCGCCATCCTCTCCCCGTTTTGAACTTGACGTTCAAACAATCTGCGAACCAGGGTTAAAGTCGTCATCATAATGCTCGGCTGCGACAAATGTAGCTGGAAAGTACGAGTTAGTCCGGGCATCTCACTCATTACTTCCTCGCACACTGCTAAGCGCTCACCTCGTTCAGATCTACACTGTGTCCGAGAGCGACTTGAGCATTATCGTACGCTACGTCTTCAATCATCGTGGAAACCTCAAGCACGTATGTGGGACTCATCGATGATACCTGGAAGTACAATGAGTCCCATAGGGTATGTTGTAGTGAAGCTCACCTTCAGAGTGCTCTCCGGAACACTGCGCTGCAATTGCGCATTGTCATGAAGCGCTATGCGTTGAATCTCGTTCTGCTTTAGAGAGAATTCTGCCTTGGTAATAACGAACTGTATATTCCTCCGCATCAGTCTATGATGGAGGAGGGCGCGGAGGCGACTCACTTCATGGGTATCACCATAGTGCCCATGGAGTGTCACACTGTCGCCCACCGCAGCCTCCAGAGCGTCCACTTGGTCCTTGAGTAATTCTGGGTGCAGAAATACGTCCTAATGATGCGCAATCTGTCAGTATTGGCAAATATCACCATCTGATCAGATACCCGCGTCAAGAGTTATACGTTTCTCAAGGATCTGCTTGGCGTTCGCCGCCAGAATACGAGACAATGATTTTGTCTGGTCTGCGGCAAAGTCCGGCCCCATCTGGCATTCAGTGCCGAAGGTCAAGTTGGGGAATTCTGAGATGAGGAGGTATGGGCGGGTGGCGTTGCTGAGAAAAGAAAGATGAAGCTTAACTCGTGAACGCGTCCCCGACGCGTCGTGTTGTAAACAAGCGCCCACAATATGGCGGCAGAAGCAGAGAAAGTACAGAGAATGAACAGCCTGCTGGGTCTTCCAAGGTAACGTTCACAACACACAGACAAGCACTGAGCAGATTACAAGCTGCTAGACATTCTAGCAGCCCACGAGTAACTATATGCGAGAGCGTTCGGAAGTAAGTCTATAGATGGTGACCACAAACAGAACTTTTGGAGCTCCAACCCAGGTGCACTGTCTCATACGAGATCGCACGATCATGGGACAAACTGATCAGAGCATAAAAGTGAGAGGATTCTCGAGGTAACCCTTGAATGCTGCCAGCCACCGTGCACCGACCGCGCCGTCCACCGTCCGGTGATCTGCGCTAAGCGTGACCTTCATGATCTGAGCGACTCTGAAGCCACGTTCCTCCTCGGGCGCCGGCACGAGTGTAGGTTGTGTTGCACCGACGGCGAGGATACATGACTGTGGCGGGTTAATGATCGCGGTAAAGTGCGAGATCCCGAACATGCCCAAGTTAGATACAGTGAAAGTGCCGCCCTAGATCAGACGGGTGAGTCGGATCCTACCGTACTACTGCTGGATGTACCCACCTGGTACTCCTGAGGTTGAAGCTTGCCATCACGAGCCTTCTTGGCAAGCGTCTTGCCCTCGGAAGATATTGACGCGAGACCTTTCGCACCAACATCCTTGATGATGGGGGTAATAAGTCCCGTGGGTGTTGCAACGGCGACAGAGATGTCGGCCTTCTTGTATCTTGAAGCATGTTAGTTTTTTTCCCAAGCTCACTCGAAGGGTTCAACGTACTGCCGTATAACCTCACCCATCCATGCAGAGTTCGCCTCGGGAACGTCGGCGAGGGCGCACGCAACAGCCTTAAGCACAAAATCGTTGACGGAAAGTTTCGCCGACTTATCCTTCTCACTTAGCGTCTTGTTGAACACCTCCCGCAGTTTGAGCACCTTGTCCATGTTGATGTCAAGTGTGAGGTAGTAATGAGGCAGCTCCTGTTTCGACTGTGTGAGGCGTGAGCCAATCGTACGGCGCATGTTAGAAATGGGGATGTCGGTGTATTCAGGAAGGGATGCCGATGGTTGCGGAACAGCAGTGGAGGGCGTGCCAGATGTGGCCCCGGCGGGAGCTTGGTACTTTTCAACGTCCTCCCTGAGGATCCTGCCTTCCGGACCAGAGCCCTTGACCTTCGCAAGAGGAATACCGCGCTCAAGCGCGATCTTCTTCGCAATGGGCGAAGCAAAGATGCGGTCGCCCTTTGGAAGCTCTGGCTTGATCTCCTGCTTGGACGATTCGGCAGCCTTGGAGGCGGGCTCGGACTTTGGTACCTCGGGGGCCTTGTCTTCCTTCACAGGCTCCTCAGGCTTTTCTGATGCAGCCTCGGAAGCGAGCTTCTCGGCACCAGAGAGGTCGTCACCCTCCTCCCCAATGATGGCAATGGTAGAGCCCACGGCAATGTTCTTTTCGCCGTCATTGGCCTGTAGAAGAGGAAGCATGTGTGACTACGCGTCGGAAATGGTGTCTAAGTTCACGTACAAGGATTTTTGCGAGCACGCCGTCGTCCTGCGCCTCCACATCGATGGTGGCCTTGTCGGTTTCCTGTGACGCGGGGGGTCACTACGCGCGCGTTGGAGGTAGATAGGTCGATAGGCAACGTACAATCTCGAGCAAGACGTCACCCGCCGCGAAAGGCTCTCCCTCCTTCTTCTTCCATGATGCAATTCCACCCTCCGTCATGGTGGGACTCATCGCTGGCATAGCAAACTTGGAGAGAGCATGACGAGAGGCCGAGATGTGAAACCCTGTCGTGCGTGGGTACGCTTCAGTATATATACTCCCGTTTACGAGAAGATACGTACGTCTAGCAATGATGCTACGAGCGAGGGTGGAGGCCATGGCGAGGGTGGAGGAAGTCGTGGACAGCGAGTACTGGGCAGGTGCTGGGCTCAGCTGGCAGAAAAGTGGTACGCGAGGTGTCTTGTTGGGGCGCGTAAACAGGCACAAATTCCCGGCGCGTCACTCTCGGGCAAGCTCGGATTCACCACCGTACCATCCATCGCCTATCCTCTCATACGCGTTTCCTCCCACACCCATATCACCTTCTGTGTATTACTATGTCGTCCGACATGGTATTACCTGGCCAGCCAATCCCTCTCCCGCGTGGGCCGACTCCTCAGGTGGGCGATGGGATATACTCTCGGGACGGCACTGTGAGGGCCAGTCTCGTTGGTGTCCCATCCTACTCTGGATCTGTTTGTCTTTCTGCATTCCTCTTCTATTGGGAACTGAATAAACCAACAATGCACCCTTTGCGCTGCGGGTCGCGAATGATAAGATGTTAGAGATTAGGCGGGCACGCCCTCGACCACCTGCTCCCAACTCCATCGTCATAGGCTCGGTGACTCGTCTGTCGCCGCTTCAGGCTGTCCTTTTAATCAATGTCGTCGATGGAATTCCTTTGTCCGCAGGCGAGGAGTTTACTGGCGTTGTACGTGTCCAAGATGTTCGAGCTACTGAGAAAGACAAGGTCAAGATTGCGGACTGCTTCCGTGGGGGAGACGTTGTAAAAGGCTTGGTCGTGCGTTGCACTGGTTGATTGTGGCGAATCGCGACTCATTCGACAACTTTCTACTCTGGCCAGCTCTCATTAGGCGACGCTCGCAGTTACTACGTGACGACTGCAAGAAACGATCTCGGCGTCATATTTGCCACGAGTGAAGCAGGTAAATCGTCGAACATGTGGCCATGGCGTCCCTCTGGGCTGACACGTCTTAGGCGCAACTATGGAGCCAGTATCATGGCAGGAAATGCGATGTCCAAAGACTGGCAAACTTGAGAAACGTAAATGCGCGAAGCCGGAAGGCATGTAATTGTAGGGCCGTCATATTTTCATAGGTCACACGCATGCATTTATACTTGAAGAATATGTTGGTCGAAATGTCGTCCGCATTCCCTGCGCGCGGGGTCCTCGAAATCCGCGTATATAAAATAGTCATGAGGTTCAATGTGCCTTGACAGTTCTTGCCGCTTCTGTTAGACGCACGTCATCCTTCAATATTGAACCTTCAATCCTCCCTCCTGAGCGAATCTGTGGGATACTGAACCAGTCTTAAGTTTAAACGAGAATTATTGAGTGAGGCGAAGGCAACCGAGGTATGAGGACAAAAGAATAGAACACAAGCAGAACGGACTCTAGGCCTCTTGGTCAGAGACTACGGGTGTTGATGAGATTCTGACGGGTATGTGTTTCCACCAAAATAACGACAAGAATGGGGTGGCGTGGAGGGGCACGGCCAATGCTGCGTGACACTAAAGAGCAAGCGGGGGAAGAACACAACACCGCACGTCGCTTCCTCCTCTTTCATTATTGACCAGCCTGCAGGAGTTGGCTGCCTGGACTGTCTATCCCGGCTCGCATGCAAAGTTGAGCCTCGGCGTCGAGCTTGAGCCCCGCCCCGTTCATTAAGTGCGACGCGTATGTGGCACGTGCTACGCGTTGCCGGCCACGTGGATTTCCCTGAAAGGTAGGTGTTGGTCGTTCAGCGACAAGTTCACCATTTGGGCTGACGGCGTTGTTCAGTCGCACTGGTCAAGTTTTCTGGCTCCACCCTTCAAGATCTGGCTGAGGCTTTCGCTCTCTCGGGTCTGGTCTGTACATAGTTGTCTACGTTATGACCGCTGTCCTTCAAGCCACAGACATCCTCCGGAAGGACAGAGGGATGGCCTCTCTTGACGACAACGCTATCAAGTACTATACCCTCTCCAAACCTGCCGTTCTCTTGCTAATCTGCCTCTGACAGCGGTTTCTCCTCCCATGGCACGGACTGGAAAGCGAAATATCTAGAGGTTGCCGATATGCTGGCAGAAACTCGTGCTGAACTCGACGACTTCCACCATTCTAGTAAGGAACTTGAGGAGGAACTTGAACGAGAGCTTGAACGGACCGAAAAAGCTCAACAAGAGCTAAAGGTCAAGGTAGCTAGGGCTGAGCAGGAGAGGGATGACTGGAAGGTATAACTTATCTCTCTGTCGTTGCTTGGATATAGTACCTGACACATGCACAGGCCAAGTTCATGCATCTTCAAACCACCCACAATACTACGACAACCTCTCTCCAGCGCGAACTTGACACGCTACGGCAAGAGCACCAGAAGATAAAGATTCAATTACGCGAGCTTGAAATGGGCAATGACGACCTGGAGCGGAATGAACGGGCGATATCATCAAGCTTAGCGGATGCGGAGCAGAAGTATTCACGGACTTTGGAGGAGAAGATCTTTCTGGAGGAGGAATTGTTATCGAAAGCCAACTTGGAGCAGGAATGCCAGCGGGTGAAGGATGAATTGAGAGGTTAGTGATCAGTGTCCTAAGTTACTCTGCCCATCCCTTGATATCCCATTCGCTTCGCAGATGCCAATGAGGAGATAACTATACTCAAGGAGCAGTTGTCCGCCGCTCAACAACGGGCTATCAATATCTCTGCACCCTCAGAGGAATCCTCTGTCCCGTCCTTGTCGCTACCCCGCGCCACACCGTCGCTATCAGACGAGGATCTCCTCAGTGTACCAACCCCGCCAGACTTGTGCCTAGCAGACCTCACACTACCTCCCGAGACACCAGCAAAGGATTTCCCTTCCACTGCTCTCCCCATTGTCTCCCCTCGTCCCACCAAAGATGTCAGTCCGATCACCCCACCCTCATTGCTGCATCGTGCAGGCTTCCATCCACCTCGGAACGGCGTATCTACTCCTTCCAGCGGTATCGCTTCCCTCGCGCGTTCTGCTACGCATCCAGGCCTCACTGCGAGCCCTTCCCGAATGCAATCACCCCGCACCCCCACTTCTCGCATCACCAATCGAATCACGTCCACTCTCCCCTCTAGCACAACATCTACTACAGGTGTTGCCCCTTCGATTGCAGCGAAGAGTAAGGGGGTGCAGATGGTATCGGAGATGAGAGCACGCGTCAAGATTTTGGAGCAGAAGATTCATACCCGTGTCCCCCGGCTGCGCATGGGCAGCGTTACCAATCGTACCGCAGCCAACGCAATGCCGCCGCCACCAGTACCCACGAAGGCCTCGGCCTCCCCCGCGCCTTCCACCGCCTCCTCGTCCCGGTCTACTTCGCAATCGCATGAAGACCGTTTTGCCACCATATCGAAATCTCGAAGGCAGAGCGTTGACTTGGACGCGGAGAACAGACGCACGCCGGGAGGTGATTCGTCGGGTTGGGTACTGATTATGGAGGATTCGCCCTCGCCTGTGAAGGACAAGGAGAAGGAACGCCGACGGACGTCCAGTCCCCTCAGTGCTGCGCCGACCGCATTCCGCCCTATGTCTTCGAGCTCGGTTGACTCCCCCTCGGCTGGTGGAAGCGGTAGCAGAGCGCCGAGTGCCCTGTCGCAAAGCGTTATGCCCTCTGGTATCCGTCGTCCACAATCACGACTGTCCGTTTCAACGGAAGGTCGAAGCAGTGTCAGCACGAACGCCACCACAAGCACTTCGAGCTCCATTCCTACTCCCTATTCACGACCCTCGACACCCACCTTCCTCCCTGTCCCATCCGCAAGTCTGTACAATAGTAACATGGGCCTCAAACGCTCGACTGGCCCGACCTCTGGCGCATACAGTCAACCCGGAACGACTGGTCAGCCTCAGAAGCGTTCGTCGCTTGGCGCGAGCACCGCTAGATCACCCGCCCTAGTTTCACCAGCATTTAGCAGTCACTCAAATGTCACAATCCGTCCTCCAAGGACCCCTGCCGTTGCTACATCAGGATCAGGGCAGAGTCGGATCGGCAAGCCTGCAGGAGGGCGGAGGAGTGGTGGTGGCAGCGATCCAGAAGCTTTCTTCTCGGATCCTGCGGCGAGCACGCGTCGAGCACGTTCGGGGAGCACCACCCTGTTGTACAACCGGAACGGGAGCTGAATATTTATGCGAAGAATCGCCCTGCTGTGTGTTTAGGATTCTTATACTACCATTCCTTTTACCTTCCTGCTTTTCCCTTAGTATCTTTGACGCGTACAACCTTCCTTGTGCTTACTCCGTTTTCTTGAGATTATCAGCTGCTGCATTATTATTTCTTTTGCCTCTCACGTATACGTATTAATCAACTCCTCGATTCTGAGTTCACGAACTGACGATACATTACTTGCAGGCCTGGATCCCGGTGGCCGGGTTCGTGCGTCTGTACACTCATGTCTCATATATCCATGACTATTATGAAGATATCCTCTCTGATAGATCTGCTGTTGCGTTTGGGTGTAGCCTGCGAAGAATGGATCTCAGCCGAATTGTATCTATCCTTGCCCGGATCGGGGGAGCTGGCAATAGCTATAGGGGCCTGAGGTCTCTGTAGTACCAGCCTCTGGTTCCTCAAATGCAATTTCTTTAACAATCTGCTACATCTTGCAAGATTTTGTCACCCCTATCCTTGCAGCGTTCCGACTGTCAATATTTGTCTCAACTGGTCTCTGTGTCAGGGGCTTGTGTCAAATACTCATATCGAATCTCAATCTCTGAAGACTTGCAATTGAATTTATAGACTGTTCATTCTCACGTTCCTTTTTGGCAACCCAAGTGTCCTTGAGCATGGGCGCTTCACTTCCGCCACCGACCTCCATCATCTCTGTAACGACTCTACTAGGCTCTACACACTTCAGCCTTCGTGACGACTACCTTTCTTTCAATCAGCGAGGATTCGACTATGTCAGCTCCGGGTTCGTCATCACAACCTGCTCGGTCTCTTAACCGTCAAGTTGTTCTCGAGGAAGACGAGTACACCGAGGCTCTTTCGCACATCATCGCTCGAGACTTCTTCCCATCCCTCGTACATCTCGATGCCACAAACTCATACCTGGACGCGCTCCGGACGCAAGATCCGCAACTCATACAGGCCTCCGTGCGCCGCCTTGAGGACTTGCAGACTCCAGTATCACGCGGGGGCCGACCATGGCAGACTCCGTCGCAAACTCCTTATGCAGCAGGGCCCTCGGACACACCGTTTCGTACCCCTAGAGGTGAGGGCGGTGAGGCTCCGGCGAAGCGACCGCGATACGACACGGACATGAGCCTGGATGCGTTCCAGGCGAAATACACGTCCGAGGACAACTCGAGTTTCACGCAGATCCTTGAGGACGAGAACAGGAGGCGGAAAGAGAAGTATGGCTGGGCGTGGGAGGCGCAGAGGCGGGTTGAAGAGCAGAGGGACCGGATGCTGGAGGGGCGAGAGAGGTTGTTGATTGAAGCCCCTTCCGGAGCTGGAGTGAAGGAGAAGTTCCGAATAGAGGTGCCTCAACCCGTCGGACTGATTGAAGCCGCCTCTCCGGAGCCTGCTGGCGCGTACGAGGAGGACGAAGACGAGGTGGAGGACCTTCTAGATGGTACGCTTATGGCGCCGCCGGCTAAGGAGAAGGAGAAGGAAGAATCGGCGCTCGTGAAGGTCGAGAGGAGGAACGACCCAGAAGAGGTGGCGGATGTGATGGCACCCAAGAAGGATACGCGGCCTGCAGGCGTAGATGGCTGGAAGTTCAAGGCGAGTCTGGAGTTTGTGAACGCTTGCAATATCCTGTGCTCATATGATAATAGGCCCGGAACTCTCTCATGTTTCCTCCAGATGCCGACGTCTCACCGTATAATGCTGCTGCCAATGCGACGGTAGACGCAAAGGGGCCTCCAAAGACCATCAAACACGGAAACACCAGGGTTCCTGAGCAAGAGGACAAGTTGGATCATTCATTATCTGTGCCGCCCAGTCCCACACGAAGTCGGATTGACGCAGCAATTTCCGGGACACCATGTCAGAGCTAGCATACTTTGTGTGTAAACCTGTCAACTGACGACCAATGCGCAGATCGACCGAGGTCACCGACTAACGACGTGCATTCCCTAGTCCCTTCGATACCATCGCCGACACCGTCGGAACTTGGGCCAGCAGCGGTGAAGCAGCTTATGACATGGGGAACGTTGAATGCAACACCTCGTGTTTTGTCGCAATCCGACGATTCAGCCGACATCCCTACACCCGCCACTCCGTTCCGTATCGCGGAGCCAACGTCTCGCGAACGTTTGTCTCATAAACTGTCGAGCGACGCGGCGAAAAGCTTGCGCGCGAAAGCGGGTCTACTCGCTGGCGTTCCTCTATCGTCGCGCTCATCAGGGAGCAATAACAGAAGGACGTCGATGCCGCCGCCGTCGTGGACCCCACGTAAAGCAGAAGCACCAGGATCATTGACCCCTGCTGCGAAGAGACTATTGGATAGGACCACTATGGGTACTGCGGCATCTAGGCGAGCAGATGCAATGGGACGACTTGCGGGTTGGGAAGGAGACAGGAAAGAGAGGGACCTGCAGAAAATCAGATGGACGCCTACCCCCAGCCCCGTTACAAGAAGGGGCTGAAATGCTTGTACCATCGTCTACATGCGAGCATTATTTGCTATGAACAATGTATTTCATCACATCACAATCACAGGACCCAATCCACCAGTTAGTGCGCATGCATATTAGTACATATCCTTCTGGCGGATGTTATGGTGATGAAAGACACAGAACCAGAAAGATATGAGAGCGATAGTCAACTTGCTGACAATTTCCGTCGCTTTGGGACCCGTTCATCTCCATCGGTTTTCGCATCGGGCTTTGGGTCGTGTTCTTTCTTGGACGATGGTTCCTGTACGTCGGATGCGGTTACCTTGGACTTCTTTTTCACCAGAACGCCCTTGAGCGATTTCTTCGGATCCCGTTTCGCCGGCGCAGTACTTGGTTTCGCCTTTGGCGGTGCGCTGTTAATTGCCGCACTCGCAGCACCGATAGGAGGTGGCTTGTTCGTTGCATTTTCCCGTGCAGCGACAGCCCTGGACGTAATACGAATACCACTCATCGTTGGTATCACACCGCTCAGGGATCGGGCGCAAGAGGTTTTACTCACTCGCGAAAGTGTTTGAGCTCCTCGCCCTCCATTTCTTTCCGGAGACGCTCTTCCTCGCGTTGCTTCTCCAACACAGAATCTAGGAAGAGCACCTCATCTTCTTCCAGTGCACGGAACTGGTTTCCTTGGTCCGCAGTGAGCCGAGACTGGAAGTTGGACGTCGGAAGATAGCCTCTGTGACGCACCTAGCTTATTACGCTCCTCCCACTCTTCTTGCTTGGCTGCCTAGAGTGCGTAAGCCTCGTGCCGCCTCGGGTACGTGCTGCTGCTTACTCGGTTCGCAGCAAGTTTCTGGGGAGTAAAGTGGGGATGTTACATATGCTCCGAGCGGTCGGTGGTACCCCGACACGTACCTCTGCAAGACTCCTGCCGTCAAACGCATCTTCTTGAGGCTGCGGAGGAGGTTCTTGTCCGAGCCTGAGCGATGTCAGGTGGTCGAGGTTAGAGAACATGCAGCGATTAGGTACCTGGCATATGCGGCCCGCCACTGTTCATCGCGCCGTGCCTTTGCTGCATCGAGGTCGTCCTGCGAGACAAAACGAGAACCGACACCGGCGGTGGATATGGATGGGATTGCGTCGTCCATGGATTAGTTGATAATGGATATAGAGTGGATATAACTAGCTAGAGGGAGCTAGGGAGCTGAATGCGGGGAGGAATGGAGTCTGGGACGATCGAGGTTTGGGAGGAGGAGCGATGTTGCGCGGGGACTGGGAGCGAACCGAGCCTGTGACACATGCCTGTTGACCTACATCTTCACCCGTTTTGACAGCGCCGCCAGTGGCCCATAGCTCTCAGCTGCAGTCTGTGCTAGTAGTGATAGCTTGCTATACCCTCCCCCTTTCCTCTTCGCATGCCATTCCCACTACGCTCGCGGCCCCGATGAACAACGACAGCCAGCAGCTGCCTCCCTCAGCCTCCTCCGCGTCCACCTTCTCCAAGTCCCTCAGCGTTCGCAGCTCTCGTCTGGCTCCTACGGTAAAAACGTATATCAACACCGCACCACGTTCGTATCCTTTTGACCCATCTTCCCCGCATTCGCCCGACTGTTCACGTTGGCCCTTACCGATCGGCTGACCGCACACATCGCCATTCTGCAGCATGGGCTCGCGATGAACCTCCCTCGCCCACGGAGAACGAACCGTCCGAGGCCCCCAGATATCATCTCCCCGACCTGCACCGCCCGTCGGACGCAGCATCCCTTCAGTCTTCCGCTCCCGAAGATCCCGGCCCATCGCGATGGTGGACATTCGCACGTCACCGCCCGACCGACTCGGGTTCGATACCGCTGTCCCCGAGCTCACTGCGTCCGTCGCGCCGGCTGCGGGAAGGATCTCGGTCCATGTCCTTCCCGTGGCTGACTGCATCCGTGCTGCGGCGCTCGCAGGACCACGGCGACGAGCAGATGCAAGCGAGCCCGTCGACAATGCACGGTACAGAACCTGAGGACTCGGACCGCGGTGCGCCGCCACTGCAGTCGGGCACCCGAAGTCGGTTGCACCTCGAGATGCCGTCTACCATTGCCTCGTTCACGCTTGCTCAGAACCGAACTCCGGGATGGGAGACGCCATGGACGTCCGCGCACCCGAACGGCTCGGAATCTCGCCTCAGCAGCCTCCGGCAGCAAGGCTCGCACCATGACGAGGAGAAGCTGACCCCTTGGCAGAGGCGGCGGAAGAGGTTGCGCGCATACATCATGTACAATCTTTACGTTCCATTGGTACGTCGTCTCCTATCATTGGCAATCATGCTTCTCTTCTATTCCTCCCTTCCTCCCTGACACGGGCGTGTATGCAGCTGTTTCGACTGTGTAACATGGTTCTCACCACGGCCGCTCTTGCAATTGCGATCCGGATCCGACTTATCGAACAGCGCAATGGCGTCATGGGTGCACTTGGGGCTTCGCCGTACGTTTATCTGTTCATGCTTGATCTCCTCCACTTCTCAACCTTCCCGGCTGGTATTAGAACAATTGTGATCATATTTGCCTGCTTAACGCTGGTGCATGTCATGATTGCTATATATGTACGTCCATTTCGTCATCTGTTACTCAATACATACTCACCATCTGAATAGCTCGAATACTTTGGTCGTCCACTCGGTCTCTGGCATACGTCCTGGAAACTCGCCTACACGCTTTTCGAGGTCGTATTCATTTGCACCTGGTCTGCCGCGCTCGCACTCTCCTTTGACAATTTCTTCACCTCCTCTATACCCTGCGTCTCGGCCTCGATTATCTCGTGGTACAGCGAACTACCGCGCCCGTCCCTGCCGAACGGCATCAACGGGTTGGAAGGCGGCGTCGGCGACACATTATGTGACGACCAGGCCGCGCTCATATGTTTGGTGGGCGTTGGGCTGATGATGTATTGCTTCAATCTCTTCATCGCGCTCTTCCGGATCTTCGAGAAGGTCAAGTACCACCCTACTTCGTTGCTTACCGCATAACCCACCACCTCCCTGCATTCCTTCCCAGCCGGCGACACCCAGGCATTCATCCTAACCCTAGCTCCTACAATACAAGAAAACGAGTGTAGTTGCAGTCTGACTCACGATGCCCATGTACTCAGTACAAGTTAAGGCCCCTGGTTTCAGCCCACGGGCTTCCTTAGTCCTCTTTTCGTAGATACGTATTCCTGCCCAACTCGTGGTTCCTGGTTGTGATAGTCTTGGTTGTTGGTATCAATCATAAGTATTGTTGCCTTCACGACGACATAGGCACAGTTTCACGTAGGTCTGTAGGTCAAGGACGAGATCAAATGCAAAGATTCGTTGGGCTTCAAGAGACTGATGGGTCCCTAGCATGCTTGGATATCAGGGCGCTCCAGCGTGGCAACAGCCCGATGAAGGAAGGATCGTGTAGATGCAATGAAATCTGTATACCGTACATGGGCATACTGATACGCGTCGACACTCAGTGTGAGCCAGAGTTACACAGTACCTGTCGTCGGACGCGTGCGGGAATCTCCGACCGGAGACTTGACGAGAGGGCGAAATTGACTGCTGTTGTGGTTAGAGCGCTGATGTACCGGCGTGTGCGGGTTACAGGTACGAGTTGATTGAACTTGGTTCATATCGTGCAGGTATCCTCGAGGCGGGCGGAGGCCGGGTGTGGGGAATGTGGTCAACAAATCATCAGCCCGTGTGGATCGCCTACGGTGGACTGCGTGGTAGGAAAGCTGGACTCGTGCGGATCAGCACGGACTGAGGCAGAAGGGCAGTAGAAGGGCTGGCAGATGGCTCGAAGGGACCTGATGGCCGCCTGATGACGTTCGCTCATTTCAACGGCCGCGGCGATGATCGAGGGCGGTGTGCTGTGCACTTTGATGCGCCATCAGCGGATGCACCTTTTGGCGCGTGTTCCGGTCTCGGGTTCGCTCCACCACCCACGGCTCACGACGCATCCATCAGCGTCGCCAGATAGCGATCCGACGGTGGTTACTTTTCGCTCAGTCGTGCGACCCATCGACATACCTATGCGGGTGCACCGCTACTATCCGTACCATTCGTTTCGGCACATGCCACTCGCGATCATGGGCGCTCTGGACACCTCGCAAAGTGAATCTGCACAGTGCAGATCCGATGTCGGGACTTGGTGCAACCCACCGTTGGTCGTATCCATCTGCAGCGCGATGTCAACAGCAAAGACACTCGGTGGGCAGGGTCGCAAAACGGCAAGCATGGTATGAAACATAACCGGTTTCTAACGTCTTTAGCGATGCTGGACGGAAGACACAGCAACGTGCGTCGCGCATGTATCCGTGTAGGAACGAATGCAGGCTCGAGCACGGACAACCATTGAAGCTTGAAGCTTGAGCACGAGGGCGGATGAGGTCCTTTGGGGACTTGAGCCCAGAGCTCTCGTTTGAGCATTCCGACGCCCAGAGCGGCCATGCATGGTGGAATTCCGATACGAACCGGACGTTCTACATTGACGCGCCTCCGCGTCTCCGCTGTGCCTTCGACATCCTGCCTTCTTGAGCATCTACGCTTAAAAAAAGAGAGCGGATCCTCCCCTTCACTTTTAGTGAACACTGCTGACGAAGCGGCGCATATGGGGCGCCGCAGTTGTCGGGAAGCGGACGCAATTGTGGGCAAGGAACCGACCGGGGGCGCCTCCGTGCTCTAAGGAACATGCGTTCTGCCCCGAACTAGGCCCATTGCTGGCGTCGGTTGTCGGGACGTGGCGCGTCTCATCTTGCACAAAACTCGGACAGTGATGACATGGGCTAGCAATGGCGTCCGCCACGATGCCACAAATTGCACATTGCCAATGCCGGGTGGATGAAAATTGCCACCAGGGGGGAGCACACATGGAAAGGGGCATGCTAGAAAATGTGAGCGTGTGTGTGTAGCACAGCTGAGAATGGGGAGCGAGACGATGCTTTCGTTGTGATTGACTGTGAGATGAAACAACTGCGCATATGCACGAGAAGCGAACCAGAGGAGCCATGCGTGCGATAGGCTTTATCTCTTGAGCTTCTCGACTTCAAGATGGGGTCCGAGAACACCGCCAGAAGTCTGCCAGTGTCTGCCGTACCCTGTCCCACATGCGTCATAGATGGATGGAAGATGTGCCACATACAAAGTGAAGTACATCGGGACCACACCCTAGCAGACGAGGATATCGATATGCAGCTGCTGTATGTGCAACGCAGAACGATGTTTCTGGAAGAGATCTTCACGAAGCCACTCTGAGCGTCCTAGGGAACAGCCATGGGCATTAATCTACAGCGTCACGGTTCCGGCGGAGTGAGCGAGCGCTTGTGGTCGATAGGAGGACCGACAGCCGCGGGTGGCAGATATCACGATAGCCATCTGTCAACAACGGCGAAGAGCTGATGAGAGGATACACAACTCGGAAAATGTTCAGTGCCCGTGATGAGATGGAGAGCGGACGCCCGGTACAGGATGGGAAGCTGGGCATTGGCGCAGGCGTTGGCGACGAACCAGTACACTCCGATATGGCTACTATGCGCAGGATGAGTGGAACGCGGAGCATAGACTTTGATTGGAGGTGTTGGTCCGGCGAGCATGGAGATGTGTGTTGTGGATGATCGTGGACTCATATGGACTAGCACGTGTGTGTGCCATGACGAAGTGCCTGCATGTGTAGGGGTGGCAAACACGCGGGGTTGACGGGGCAGGATGGTTTCTGTTATGAAATTCTAGAAGGGAGGCAGGGTGTTGAACATGACACGGATCGCGAGGATGATGATGGGGACGCCAGGCGCGTGGACGACGGAGCTCGAGCAGGTAAGGCGCATGTGGAACGGGGAGAGAGGAATGGCGGACTCGGACGGTGGCAGGCCGTCAATTGAACGTCCCAGCGAGTGCACATCGGAGAGGAAATAAGCAGCAGCTCGGGCGGAGGACTGTGTCAAGATGCTCGTAGCTAGCGCGACAAGACGCCGGCGGCAGATCGCCCAAACAAGTGAGGTCCGTGATCGTGGAATTGACGCCTCGCCCATGTTCTCCCGACTACCTCGGTCCTCCCTATTCCTCCGAAACCCATAAATCCTCCACCTCCGAATCCATCCTTCTCCACCACCCTCTCCAGCCCTCCAATCATCCTCTCCTCCTCTGCGCTGCCTTCTCCCTCGCCACCATGTTCTCCGACTCTCGCCCCATCCCTTCGTGGCACGCCCTCCCCACAGAGATGAAACTTGCCATCGTGGACCAACTCGACCTCGGCGACGTACGGTCCTTCTCCAAAGTGAACCATGACTCCTACAATCTCTCCATCCCTACCCTCTTCCGCGTATGTATCTCCCATTTCCTTGTCATTTGATTACAACCGCTCACGTCTCGCAAGTGCGTTCACATTGCAAGTGCTGAAGCTCTTGAACAATTTGTCGCCCACGTGCCAAAATCCTACAGCTGGCATATCCACCAACTCACCATCTGCACCAAGCGCGCTAATGGAACCGCCAATGCTTCATCACAGCCCCCTCGGGTGTCAGATGCCCTCACCGTCATCCTTCCGCACTGCTCGCAGGTGGAACAACTAACGCTCAGCCTTGCGGCGTCTCTCGCACAGGCAGTGATTCCATGCTTCCAAGAGATGCACTCCCTCACGTCCTTGTGTATCGATCATTGCGGCGATGAGGCCCGTTACCCTTTGTGCGTCCTTTAAGTCTTTGTTTGACGGCACTCGCTGACCTACGCATATAGGAGCGAGCGCCTCATCGTGTCCATTGCCGCCTCTGTCCCAAACTTGCGCCACCTCTCGCTCGACCGCATCACGCGCTCGGCTTTCCATGCCCCCGACCTCGTCGGTGCACGGCCTTTTGTCCCGGTCGTCACAGGAGACGAAGACATCCCCGATCACCCCCTGCTTGGACGCGAGCTCCGTTTGCCCTCCCTCCTCCGCCTCCCCACCCTCAAAAAGCTCCGTATCCGGGACACCCACCTCGGCGACCCCCAATGGGAGTGCATGCCTGTCTACTGCTCTCTCGAAGTCCTGGATCTCGGGAGCTGCTACCACGAGTCTAATGACTACAACCGCATCTGCACCGAGCGCATCATGGGCAACATCGGTCACACCGTGGACGAGTGTGCGCTCAACACCGCGCTTACCTCCCAGACGTTCGCACACGCCAAGCACCCCGAGAAACCTCTGAAAAAGCTGCGCAAGGTGCACCTCACCCCCCTCTTCCCCGTAGAGAACGTCGTCGACACCCTCACGACACTCTCCGACTCCCCCGTCGAGAGTCTGTCGGTTCAGTGCCACGAAGACGACGTGGTGGACATGTGCTCTGCGCTAGAACACTTCCTGAACATCCGTGCGGAGCGCGGCGAGAAGAGCTTCTATGAGCATCTGAACGAGATTACCGTCAGCACCGTGAGCGACCTCGCAGACGCGCTCGACATCGGCGTGGGAGCGAAGAAACGCGCACCGGAGGTCCTGTCGGGCGAAGGCGCGGACGCTGTTCGGCGCCTCCAGAAGTGCTGCCGCGCCCTGCGGCTGGGCGCGTCAAAGGAACGGGTTCTGGCTGTGAAGCCGACGGTCACAACCCGGGAGCGGAGCGCGAGTGCTCCTGCGGCTATCCGGCTGTAGAGGACAACGCAGAGGCAGAGACCACGCTTGTGTGCGCAGCCTGCTGCTGCGTCTCTCGCGCTTTATCTATCTGGTTCAATGGGCTGGACACGCCATGTGTGTGTGAGGCACTGATGTTGATACCCTTGGGACTTGTTTGGTCTATTTTGAGGGCTTGGACCTCCTCTATCATTATGTTGATACAGCTGTTGTACCTTCATGTACCATAGATTACAAATTTTGCACTCATGGCCCGCACCTTTCATTCGCAGGGGTGGATCATGCACGAGTAATGCGCCAATCTTGCAGAACCTGTCTTATTGGAAGTCGAGACGTAAGGTCTGTTTGAGGCACGACGCCACCGCGCCAAGTCAGATGGAAACAGTTCGGATGGAGTGTAGGATCATACTTGCAGGGGCCAGGGGTAAAGCTTGAAGCTTGAAGCGTTGAGCGTACAGAGCCCGAGCTGTTCTCCGATATGCGCGCACCGGTGCAGTTCGAGGGACAGAGATTATAGATATGCCCAGCTCCGCCGGCCATCCTAGCTTGTGCGGGCGGGCTCGGGCTCGGGCGGGCTCGGTCTCGGGCGGTATGCAGTGATTTTCTGTATTTTTGCCGCGAACCTGAACAACTTGACGGAGGCCTAGGATGCGGTGGGCCAGGGGAGCATAATGAACGGTGTCTGAAGAGACGACTTGGAGCTGACGGACCCCTCGCGCGCCCGCGCCCGCGCCCACGCCCACGCGTCTTCACGGTGATCAAGAGAGACACGACGTTGATTGCGTTCACGTACGTGGGTGCAGGAACAAATTCGGTGGTATGTTTTTAATCGCCAGGGCTGGCCGCGAGAGGGCAAATGCCGTCACCTCAGACAGATCTAGAGGGGAATGATGTGCAATGTTTGATATAGTGCGAGGAGCTGTTGAGCGTTGCCGACTTGAGGGACAGTTCTGGATGCTTTGTGGGCCCGGATACTACATAGTACGCACGCACGACGGGGCCCCGGACGCAAGTTGAAAGGAGGGAGTAATTAAGAAGCGAGGCTGGGCACAATTTGGTCGCGGAGCTGGGAGTGGCAGTCGCGAGGAAGGGATGACGGATCGACAGCTGGTTCGGGTGGAGACAGGGAAGCGGGGCCGTTGGGAACACAGATGGAAGGGCAAATCAGGGCTTGGGACGCATCCGAGATGCGGGAAGAAGGATGGCATCTGTACGGATTGCCATCGTTCGAAGCCACAAAGACATGGAGGCTGACTGATGTTCGAGCTAGTGAGCTCTGGTCGCGGCGTTGGTCGTGTGCTGTCGTGTCGGCCTGTACATGTGCGGGCTTGGTCTGACTGGAGTCGGAGGGGCATTCGAGTGGGGCAGCCTGCTGAGAGACAACAACTTTCTGTCCTTACATATCGAAATGGTCATATGTATGGGGTCCGGGATGGCGAGATGCTAAGCCGGAGTTCACTGGATGAGGAACAATGACCACCGACCACACAAATTGCGCGAATGTTAACTGCGGAACAGACAAGCATTGTAGTAAGAACACATCAACCTTGTACATGGACTCATTCTGTGCTCATGCATGCGTTATGATCGGACCATCTTTGTACTCCGCATGAATGCAGCACGCAAGCGAGGGCGGGTGATGTGGCATATTCAATGGGTGTGCATGGAAAGAAGAGACCGGGGATGGACCCCTACCGTTTGCTCCACGAGGGCGTCCCGATGCGCACTCGGTTTTCACTAACTACATATAGGACGCATAGCCAGACGCGCGTTTGAAAGAGTGCGCTGTATACGTTCGGTGCTCTAACGATGACGATGAGCAAGTAATGCGGAGGTTGGGTAGTAGCGTGCAGGCCGAGCCCTCCGGGGCTGAGGTGCGGTAGTGACAAACCTCCGTGGTCGAGTTGTGCATCCCCGAAGAAAATCTGTGGGGGCAAGAATGGAAAGAGCAGAGGTTGGCGAATATTGCCGAAAAGCCGGACAAAGAACAGTTGGCCCGAATCTCTGATCTCAAGCCCTCGGGCGATCAATGATCTCGTCAAGACGCTCGGTTAGTTCGTGGCGTCTTGAACAGTTTGCCATATTCTACCCATTACCAAGTTCGCCAGCCAGCACATCTCAACAACTCTTTCTTCTCTTGTCTGACCCTGTTCGACGCGTGCTTCGGTATCGAGTCACTTGGGTCGTGACACCAACAGCAGCCCGCGCGACAATGACCAGCCTCAAGGCCCCCAACGTATATCAAGCACGTCAATTTCGAGGCTCATTAACATCTAACCAGTGACTGTCGGGCTGTGTCACTGCGTCCTTTGTAGCCGCTGTCAGTCCAACTTGGAGAAATTCCTTCCAGATGAGATCTCACTCCTTGTTGAACCCACTCTGTACCTGGCGCGGTATGCTTGATGTCCTCTCCCGTCCTCCGATCCGGTCTGCTAATGTCATCCTGCATCAGGCGCGTCCCTCCTCATGCGCCGCTTCCTAGGTCGTACGGTATGCTCCATCTCCGACCTGCCACTAGGCTCTATCCTGCGAGTTTATGCCCAGGGGCATGCACCGCCTATCTCCCAGCTCGCTGGACGACGTTCCTGTCTCGCGGCCTGTCCGATTTACAGCGGATTTCTCCCTTGCCATGTTTGACACTGTGACTGTCAGGGCTGCCAATTGTGTACCGGTTCCGCGCATAGCTCATGTAGGTCCTACACTCGCTATCTGTATAAAAGGAAGCTCGCCATGACTCTACCGACCAGAACACTTCTCTTCAGACATTCCTCCCTACTCACAATGAATCACTACAGGACTCACCTCACAATTCTTGAGCACAGCGCCGCTGTCTATCCTTTTTCCCCAGCATTCAAACTTCCCCGCCTGTCCGCCGACAAGAGCGTAGTCGAGGCATGGGAGGCAGTCACCTACCAACAATTCCTCCTCGACGTTGAGCGATCTGCACGACACTGGTATCACACACTGTCTGCCCATGGTTTGTCCCATAGGTCGATCGTAGGTTTGTGGTGAGTACAGAATGATCTACTGCGGCGCAACTGGCGACAATTAACCATACTCTATTTCCGCAGGCTCAGCGGCACGACATATCTTGACGTCCTCCACGTCTATGGTATTGCCCGGGCAGGATATGTGCCGCAGCTCTTCTCGCTCAGGCTACCTAGCCCCGATGTCGTGTATGAGCTCCTCCACCGTGCCGGTGCCCACGCCTTGGTTTTTGATCCGGCTTTCGAGTCGATTGTAGTCAACTGCCCCATACCCGCCGAATTGGCGGTCGACATCCGTTCCCTAGACGTGGACGATGTTCCCCTTCCACCGCTATGGACCCCGTCTAATGGTGAAGAGATCGTCATGATCTACCATACCTCGGGATCTACCTCTGGTAGCCCCAAGCTGGTACCCTGCACAGCGGACTGGGTCAACGCCACTGTCGAGAAGGCGGCCCATGTCACTCGACCCCGTAGTCATAACGGGCAAGACGTTACCGTATGGATGTGAGTCTGTGCCTTTGTTCGGCTCCCGTACTCGACTAACGCACAAAACTGCGCAGCGGAAGCATGTCCCACATTGGTCAGACCTTCATGCTCATGGGCTTCCTGCAGCACGGCTCGTGCACGGTACAGCCCACGCAGATGCCGTTCTCTTCAGAGGAACTCGTGGATATGATCAATCGTTGCGGCCTGAACCGTCTTAACCAGTTTGCATCTTTCCTTGGGACGCACCTCCGGAACTCCCGCACGAACCCTGCCCTGCTCGCCGCACTGAAGGGGCTTGATGAACTCTTGTACACCGGGCTACCCCTAGCGGTCGAAGAAGAAGCCTGGGCATACAAGCACGAGATCCTTGTCAGGAATTGTTTCGGCAGCACAGAAGTCGGGGCGATGATGCTCTCGGTCGGCGGCCGAGGTAACGACGCCCCCCTGCTCCAAACTATCGAGGGCACTGCGTACTCCTTCATGCCTGTCACACCCGCTCCGTCCACCGACCCTGCTCCGGTGTCTGAAACTGCGTATCGCGACGCCAATCAGCGTCTTCTTGAGCTCGTCATCCTCTCCCACTCCGGGGACTGTCCCCATCCGTCTCTGCGCAGCACAGACGGGCACTATCACACCGGAGACCTCTTCCTCGAAGTCGCGCCCGGGCGGTACGTCTCGCGCGGACGTGACGATGACTGGATCAAGAGCTCCACGGCGCTCCGCTGCGACACCCGCGCAATCGAGGAGAATGTGCTCGTGACGTGCGCCGATCTCGTCGCTACGTGCGTCGTCGTTGGGAACGGGCGGCCGTCCCCCACGCTGTTCGTCGAGCCCAAGGTGCCCGGGGACGTTGACCGGCTGAAGCGCGACATCATCCGCCGCACCCGCCACTTCCACTCGCGCCGGTACGTGCACGAGCGCATCGACTCTGCAGCATTTTTGGTGGTTGTGCCGAGCGGTACGCTGCCCCGCACTGCCACGAAGGGCAATATTCGCCGTCGGGCAGTCGAGGAGATGTTCAGAGAGGAGCTGGACCGCATATATTCCAGCTAGGGATCGATGACCCGGCTTTGACTGGGTATTGAAGATATACCCGCCGTGTTTCTTGCCGTAGAATCCTTTCCACTCTGTTTGTTCTATTATTATCTCTGAATTCCGTATCTGAGCTTGGTTACTGTACAAGTAGTTTGTATTATACCTAGTCGTTTTTGCATACTCTCACACTCTCGACATCTATGCTTGTGCAACGAATGATGAATGGTTTGACCAGCTCTGCAATCATACACTCACAGGAACTCTCGAATGCAACATACAGATCATTTATCATATCACGCCCTGGTTGCGTGGATACAGAGTCGCAGTCGAAAGATCTATGGTTCAACTTAGTATCCCGTCAGAGAAGGCTTCTCCGCAGACAAACGATAGCAACGAGGCGGAGTACACTTGAACGTCAGCAATAGCACATTCGGTAGACATTTGCCAGAGGGCGTCCTCGCCGTCACGACAGGCCTTCATACAACTGGAGCTCATGGGCACAACCAACGAGCGCCAACTGCCCTGGTGGACATGACATACCTGGGTTGCTGTAGTGCCGTGAGCAAGTGAGCGAGTTGAAGTAGCTGAAGAAGCAAAGGCGACGTCGTGCCACAAAAAATCCATCGAATTCGAAGTCTCTTGGACATAGAGCGCTACGCAACCGCAACATCGAGATCATCAACTCCATATGTGACAGAAGGAAATAAGAGTCAACAGGGTCACGTTGATAGAGTGTTTCGTCGGGTATTACGGTCACAGCTGCTGTTCGGGATGGACTAGGATCTCTTCTTCTCCGATCTGGAACGAGAACTCTCCAACAGTGTCATCCCCTGGTGTCCTGACTAGTCCTTTTATTTCGCCTTTGTTCACTAGGACCGCGCGCATGCTTTCCTGGTTAACCGCATCCGCGAGCGAGTAGGTCATCGGGAAAGTGTCAATGGGGGATGGGTGCAGAGTGATATGGTAATGGAGAGGGATGGTCGCCTCACTGACGCGGGGAGTGCGGCTTGTGGAAGTGTCTGAAGCGGTATCGACGTCGATACTCGCTGAATGGCGCTGGGAGTTCTCAATGTTCGCGATGGCATCCTCTGCACCATGGTGTTCGAAGGGCGCTGGAAAGGGATACAGATGTTGGCGATAGAAAGGCGACGTTGGGTCTCCCGTGACAGACGGCTTGATGAGAGGGTTCAGCCCCCAATTGGTGAGTAGAATGACGGGCCTGTGGGATATGCGAAAACGCTGTAACGCCTGCACGACATGATATAACTGATTGGGTGGGATACCCTGGACCGAACCATCTGCGGCATCCCGGCGCTGTTCCAGTGTATACCGATCCCGCCAGTAGAACGCGCTCAAGGAGTCGATCGCGAGAAGGCCAATTTCTTTGTTTCGCAGACGAGAGTCTGTGGAGTGATACTTAGGTAGGTGAAGGAGAGTGATGGCGAGCTGAAGAGATGAGGTGGGCTGGAATATGTGAAGCTTCTCCAAGCATCGAGCCGCCAGATCCTCTATATCCAGGCTTGGATTTAGTACGTTTTCTCCAAGAAGACGGCAAAGGCGAGAGATGAGGAGACGCTGGAGTCTAGGGATACTGAGTTTTGCATCGGTGTCGAAGACTATCGCAGCTTTCCCCCAGCCTCCCAATGCTCTGTCCTTGTAGTTACAAGGTATCAAGCAAGTGACCAGCATATGGTACAAGAAGTGGGTCTTGCCGCTCGCAGCTGGTCCCTGAACTTCAAGGACGTCGCCTAGGTTAAGGGGCCAATTTCGAGAGGCGCGACGCGAATTTATTGAAGACAGATGGGTGTCGAGCGCGGGTATACAGGTCGAGCCCGCGGCGACAGCTTGGTAATTATAAGCACACACAGTCATCCAACACCGGTTGAGTATCCTCACTTTCCCGCCTGACGGTCGCTAGGAACTGTGCATAGCAATAGATGCAGGATTGTAAGCCCGAGGCCGCACGTGAGCATTGGTACTCACGCTCTGGAGAGGTTCGGACTGTAACTTTGAAAGGATGGTGGCTGCACTGGGCGCATGATCTGACATGTCGGGGTTTCGCAGACGATGCCAGTACTACCGAGACTGTGGCGGGATGAGGGAATTTCGTGGCAGTGGCGTGGCTGTGATGTTGGTACATCGCGTCTACGGGTTTGCACTGGTTGAATATGTACATATCCTTACTGACACCGTTACGCGCGCCCGCTATCATCCGACTCACACACATCCTTGTCCACGTTGTGGTTCAGCCTTGTTCCCCCGCCGTCGGACACAGCGTTCTTTTTGTGTACTATGTCTTTCTCTTCACAACGTAGTACTCAGTCGATTCCACCTACGAATTGTCTCTATTGCCTGTCGCAGTCCGTGTGTCTTGGACCTGCAATAACCCTCCTGTCTATGACTCCCCGAGAACCCTCCGAATCCTTCAGGTCTCCACCTCTTTCTAAACGCTCACAGGCCTGACGTCCGACAAGAACAGGGCGATATTATACTTGATCAAGTGTGGGGAATTTTTGCTCATAGCACCTGATACTCAATTGCCAACACTCTAGCTTGACATTCTGGTTCGGTGACTAGCGCTCGACACTGCCGTTGAACCGCGTCGTCGCTCGCACCCGGAGGTACGCCGTTATCCGAAGTACCTAAGCGCGCCGCCATCATACCGGGGACGAACCCATCCCTGTGCAGGCGAGAAACTCCGGCCATGACCTTCTCCCGCGCTTTCTCGAGCGATAGGGTCGGCTTTGAATTGGCACTAACACCCTGTTGCGCATACGTCTAGTATTGGAGTAGTCCGCGGTCTTGTCGTCCATCATGCACGACCATGATCCAGTCGTAGACCATGTTGACGGCACGAAGCGCAGGTGCGAAGTGAGCCGCGTGAGCTGCGTGATGGGCCTCGACCGAGTATGTACCGTGTACCAAATTTCAAGCAGAGAGGTGTCCTATCCTCTTCTTGGACGCGGAAGATCCTCTTGTCCCTGAGCGCTGCGACATACGTGAATGGGTGGCGATCGCCGTCCTGGTCCTGATAGAAGTCACGGAAAGGGAAGTTGGCTCGTGGGCCACGTGTCATGTGGATAGTTGGGTAACGTTAACGATCTCGAAGTGAGTGAAGCGCGACGCGCAGGGCGGCAAGCGCTCACGCTCCGGCTGCCAGCTCCTCGCACGTCGTGGAATGCGCATGAAGTTGAATACAACAGATATGCTCCGCGTTTGGGGCTCTTCCAAACAAACTAGCGGCGATGGCGAGGTACGGCCCTGTCTCGAAGTTAGCGACAACCAGGGAAAGAGACAGTGATCAATAACACAGTGAAGTGTAGAACAGAGACTACAGGAAAACTCATCTTCGCTATGACATCATTATCATCAGCTAGATTGTAGTTGCTCCGAAGTTGTTCAAACCAGTAGTGGACGGCTTCGACATCGGAATCCGCTTGTATAGGTACCGGTGCACAATTCATTCTGGACTTCTTGCATCGTAGAAATGGTTTCGGAACCCATATGCATTCAACGCGGAGGCCGCCGTCGTCATGATACCTAGTAGAGTCTATGCAGGTCCGCCCAGGACGAGCCGGTAGGATGCCTCCTGATCTCAGCACTTCTGATTATCCCGTCGAGCGGCTTCATCGACAAAGGTTGGGGATGCAGTTACACAGAGAGACCTAAAGCACTGGATGTCTCGAGGGAGAAGGCGTGATCGAATTTGTGTCGGAGCGAAGCTTGCAGAGTGTCTCGTCTAACAGAGACGGGCGGTATTGAGAGCTGGTATGGCCGACCTCAGTAGAATCTGTGCTTCTCGTTCCGTTGTGTGTATATGTTGCGTCGTTTGCTAAATGGAAGGGGCTCTTGAGATCGTCCCGTGTCTGTCAAGGAATTGGACCATCCGAACAAGTAGTGGTAGGGAGTGGTCAACTTACCAGCAGGCAGGACAAGGACAAAGTGCCATTCACGGCTTACAAATCCCCATGGCATGATTTACGCCAAATTCCTATTACGACGTATCTTCGGGAGACTATCGACTCGAAAGTCCAGTGAGCTGACGGTGTTTTCCAATGCATTGGCAGCAGAACATTGTGTTCCTTCTGGACACTGTATGGATGTTGGAGCATATCACAGTGTTCGTAGAGACCAGCCTACCTTGTACACAACATACTGATCCATCCCTTTGGGCAACATGCGACTGACACGATCGTAAAGCGACATCTTCGATTGCCTGGAGCTTGCGCGATCCCATGTCATAAATCATGTTGTCGGGATAGCAGTCTACGCAGTTCAGGTCAGAAGCCAGACGTTCGGGCAGGATTCCGCTCGCGAGCAGGCCGCACTACGAGGTGGAGATCGTCCGGTTGTATTGTGTCCAGCCACTTCCCAAGTTTAAGGCCTTAAGGGGCGAGAGAACGTAAAGCTCCTCCAGGCTCCTCCGGTGCTTTGGAGAGCTGACTGCCAATATATTGGATCCGGCTTGTTTGGCAGTTTGATCATGCGAGGCGGAACCTGTGATGCATAGTAAGTGTACGTCGAAACACATCTAAAGCACATCGATGAGAGAGACAAAGGTAAGTCTGTGGCGATGTCCAATCTGGTACTACACGCGACACCACATCTTCCGGGTCGTCCACATCTCGCTTGACCTTGATTCTCGCGAAGAGGTGTAGATCAGGGACAGTCGTACTAGGTCCGGGGGCATCAGAGCGTATTTGAGGGAGTGTATACCAAAATTGATTAGTTTGTATCAGATTGTTACTCGAGAAACAGCTCCACCCTTGAACTTCAGGTTCGGGGCTCCTTACAAAATCCAAGGGTGGTATGCACCCATGTCGAGAGAGCGCAGCAGACCACCCGCATGAAACGATTCGGGTACCAGATGCTCATGGGGTCTGCCCCACTCTATTTCATTTTGACGATTCTTACTTGGACTGATGACGACATTAATTGATTACTCTCTAGTATATATATCGGAGATTACTTACATAGGAGACCGCTGATATGAATTGTACCCAGCCTGTACAGTGATACAACATCTTCTATAGTAAACGATGAAACCCCTACCTTATACGGAAGGTTCCTTCCATACAAGGCAGGTTTGGCTATTGTAGCGTTCTCTGTGCTCTTCCTGTAGCAACCTGTGGACATAGAAGTATGAGCGAGAGCCTCGCATTGCCATATGCATCAAAGGAGCTGCATATGACCGTTCAGCAAGCCTCCAGAGTGAAGAAAGAGGTGAACGTCTATGCACCACATCGTTTCAGGCTCCAGTGTGGCTGCAAAATGCGACACGTCCTCAGAACTCAACGTACTCAACCCCACCGTGCGCGTGACGCGACGCGTCGTATTTTGATGTTAAACAAGTTCTAGCAATGTCTCGGCTGATCTTTGCCATGATGCAATGCGCACAATTAAGTACTGGCAGCGACGCATCACATCTACCAGTGAAGTATCCTGTCCTCCGTCCCTCTGAACCTACAACATGACCCAATCCAGAGGGTCTCGAAGCTCAAGACACTCACGCACATCTCTCCGCACGTCCAATGCCGAGAGCGAGAGGTCCACTACCAATTCATCCCTTCCTCCTGATCCTTCTACCCCAACTCCTGCTTCGGCCTCTCCTGCCTCAGTTCTCGCTCCATCTCCATCTCACACGGTGGCTCACTCAGCCCATCATGGGACTTCTCTCCCTGGAGGTGCATTTATCATCGGAGCCGCTATCTTAGGTCTGCCTTCCTGCCCGAATGGCGGAAAGCATCGTAGTCTAGCCTTTGATACCTGGACTTCTGAACCTGATGCTCATTGTGACTCCTAATTGTAGATTCACGCAAGGACGGACCTCAGTCTCCTGCTGGTATGACAAGCAAGCGCAGCTGGAGACTGGCATTCGACAGTTCTGACACTTTGGACAAGGGCAAGTATAGTTCTCCAGCTTCTAATAGCCTTCTATATATGGTCAGCGTGATACGACGCCCTCGTGCCCGAGTGGCAGGGCGGCAATAGACTTAACGACCATCTCCCTCCATCCCCTCCGGTCCCCACCTTTCGCCAGCGCATCCTGCCCCCGACATCATCAAGAATACGACGGCAGGGCTGTCTGACATCTCATCTGAACTCCAAAATTTTAACTTGTAACGATATCTCATCATGGCCACCGCGGCACCTGCGCGAGCTACGCCCGCCTCGCGACGATCACCGCCTTCCAACTCGACTTCCCCTCCCCCTCCCATTGCCAGGGGTGCAACTGCTCGTTCAGCTGTAAATCCACGTGCTTCTGCTTCTCTTAGCTCTCCCGTATCCCGCAGAACATCCATGAAAGCAAACACGCCTCCTCCGGCTGTCAACGGCGAGACACGCGAGTCGCTGTCAGCCTCCCTCAAGCAAGAAACGGAGAAGAAGGAGAAGGTGTGTATATCAGATATCGATAGTGGCGTGCCCTGTACAGCTCACCGTGCGTGTTCCGCAGCTACTCGTCCAAATTCAAGACAAGGAACAGATCATTACACAACTGACCACCGAGAATGACAACCTCACCACCGCGCTTAATGCTGCGGAATCCCGTCTCCAGGAGCTCTATGCTGACCAAAGCCGTATGGAAGAGGAAATGGCGGCGCGAATGGAGGTTGCCGAGAAATTGCGCACGCAGGTTCGTGAGCTAGAGAAGGAAAAGCGCGACCTTCAGCGGCGGTATAACGAACAGGTTAGTTCTGAATCCAGTCGCTATTGTCTTCACAGGCCTGACATTTTGCTCTATCAGACGACCACGTTCGAGTCCGAGCGGCAAGCCTTCTACGATAATGAACAGCACCTCAAGTCTCGCATTCAATCCCTCACCCAAGCCCGCAAGCAACCTCCACCCGTCCTTACATCTCCTTCTGTGGTGTCAATTGCTGAATCAGAAACAGATGTGGAGGAGCTGCCTGTCGAAGCATCTTCACCGAAGCAAGACGTCAACGACCCTGAACAGGAGCCAGCCGAGATGACTGCCCTGCGCTTAGAACTATCGACACTCTCGACGTCATATAATTCCCTTCAGTCGACACTCGTCCTTCTCCAAACTCAACTGAACGATCTTAAGCGCGTCAACAACGAGCTCCAGGAGGAGAATGAGTCGTACAACATCCTGCTCCGGGAGAAGACTCTCAGCGGTCAGTTCGATGTGTTGCGCATGGGTGGCACGAGCGTCACAGAGCCAAGCGACAGTAGCGAGGCAGGCGACGATGACGACAACCGCGACGCGGAGAGCCTTCTCAGCAGGAATACTAGCAGGAGTGTCCTTGACCCTGTTGATGAGCGCGAGGAACGTGTGGTTGAAGAGCCAGAGCATGAACTTGACCCCGAGTTCCAGCAGGACGAGGCCCATCGCGAACTGCAGGATACAGACTCTCCGGCGAGAGCACCGCGGAGGGCTGGCCGTCGGCGCACAACTTCAACTACATCACATTCCCCTACACCACGGGGTGAATCTCTTGCGAACTTGCCCATCACTGGACCTGGGTTGGACCTTGCTGCAGAGCTCGGCCGTGCGGAGAACAAGGACCTCGCAGAAGGTCGCGCATCCCTGGATACCGATCGGTCTATCATCAACCCCAAGGGCAAGCGGGGCAGGAAGGGCACAGACCGCAAAGTCTCTTCCATGTCGGAGGGTGCCGAGGTCAGCGGTCATGGGGACGATCTGGAGACCCTGCGGAGCGAGGTCAAGAGCCTGAAGGACGCCAACAAGGCACTATCGCTCTATGCCTCCAAAATCATCGACCGCATTATCTCACAGGAAGGCTTCGAACACGTCCTGGCCGTCGACTACGACAAGGTTTCATCTCCGCCACCTCAATCCGCCAAATTCACCACATTCAGCGACATTCCTAAGTCCCCCAACCCCGACCTTACGCAGCCTTCGAAGAAGAGTCGCCCGCAGTCCGCAATCTTCTCGTTTGGGTCGAACGCGTCTCCTGCTTCGGCCCCGTCCCCGCCACAAGAACGTCTAACCACCTTCGATGACATTCGTGCTGCAGCTGCAGCTGTGAAAAGTGCGGATGACAGCCCGCCTGTCCCAGCGCCATCGACGCGGGCCTCACGACGCTCGTTGTCATTTGATTGGAGCAAGTTCTCGATGTTCAGCGGTGGCGCCACAGATAAGAAATCCGACCCGCATCTACGCCCCCTTACGCTGAAGGCCGGCACCCACTCTGTCACTGGCGCGCGGAAGCTCGACACACAGGAGGACGATGAGGATCGTCGCGAACGCGAGCGATTGCACGCGACCATGAAACTAATGGGCATTGACAAACCCGTATCTCCTGCCATGCCTTCCATGGGAAAGAGCTACTCGTCTCCTGCTGCCAGTGGGGAGGACCTGCGTACTCCGGTCACAGCGAGTACGGTCACACCCGGTACTGCTGCACCCGTAACACCTGTAACAACATCGTCGCGGTTTTCGTTCTTCCGTAGAACCAACTCCGACACGTCATCCATTCAGTCCTCGCCGGCCTTGGGCGGTACGCCAAACCTTACGCATGAAGCACTTGAGCAAGCGGAGGCCGAGAGCACGATCGCAGCTCTTGATGCGCACGAACGGACACTCAGCGCAGAGATTGCCAAGGGCTCCCCTGGCGGTTTCACGGAGATTGTGCGCCGTAGCGGGGACAGACGGAGCAGCCACAGAAGCGGTAGTGGGAGCACCGTCTGGAGCGCGGGAATGAGCAAGGGTGAAACCGACGACGACTGAGGAAGTGTACTCATGGATCCGATAACGGTGTGTTTCTAGACGGATAGATGAGAATCTTATTGCAAGGTGAGTACGATTGGATGAAAACGATGGCACAACTGGAACCTGCACATTGCACTCAAACTTTCGGGTTTTGTTGCGTACTATTACGACACACTTTGTTATCGCTCTGCATGTCATACCTATACCATCACTGGCACCTCTCACTACTTATGCGACGTTATGCATTAACATTGACACAGTCATCAAGTTTGTGATGCATTAGTATGCCTTTACCTCTACTATTTGACAACACCCATACCCGTATCATACAACAATGTTAGCTAGTGTAAATACTGGATGCAATGCTTTGTGGCTATGATCTGCATTCAGGACGAACATGATTCTAACGAGAGTCCATCGGTACCGATGACTTCGGCCAAAGCACATTTTGGCGTGACCTCGCAGCGAGGAATACCATAATTGCCGGTGACAACCGGAATCGAGAAACACCGGAGTACTGAAGGTCCACGGATCACAAGAGTAGCATTGGCAATTTCCAAGAGGGCATGGCATGACTCGGCTGCTCCTCATGCTCATGTCGCTACAGGAGGTTCGTGTTTGAGGAGCGTGTTCAGGGCATGTGTGCGAATCGTCTGGAATGGATTCGCAGAGTATTCGGGGGTGGCAAGTATCATGGGAATGCGCATGCGCTCAACCTGACTGAAAGGTTTGGGCGCGACGTGAGCTTCCCCACTTCATGCAGAACAATGCACAACCGAGAGATGGCTGGGGTACATACAGTGCACGTTTGCGTTGGTTCTTCGTTAGCGGAGCACCCTTGCCTTCCCCTATTTGCCCGAGCCTGGTTTTGATTTTCTTCATCGGCGGTGCAGCAGGTTCACCATCGTCGGCGGCGACCGTGTTTTGTACCGCTGCGGGGATATCATCTTCAACTGCAGAGATAGCAGTTTTGATGTCACTCATTCCGCCTGCGACTTGTTCCCGAGCTTTACGTTTCAAGCGACGCTCGTGAGATTTTGAGTAGGGGGATCGCGACTGCTCCAATCCTGTATCCATGCAGGCATAGCGATGGTAAATAACGGAAACTCCTGGTGAACGCCACAAACTGGAGGCACAGTTACTCACGTTGCATGAACAGTTCATGTTTCAAGGCCTGCTTTTCCTTCTTCTTGAGGGTTGGACGGGCCTCCGAGTCTTCTTCCGCAGTCATGTCTGCAAGAATGTCCGTGCCCTAACGTGCAAATGAAGCGATTGGAGTCCTGGAGTGTGCCATGACTGGTGTGTCAGTACTTACGGATCGCTCAGTTTGCTCTCCGATAGTTACATGCTCGACAGCATTGTCCTGCACTGCGAACTGGCGTTTAGCAGAGAGTCGGACGGACTGTTCGTGGGCACCGCTGCGCCTGCGCTTCTCCTTAGGCTAATATCTTGCACAATTGAGCCATCTGAGTTGGCTGCATGCGCAACAATACTGACCATGGTTGGAGAGAGGAGAAAGATCTGCAGCAGCACTGAGGAGATTAATGGAGGACCTCAGTGTATCAGTGTATCAGTGATCGCCGCAGGAGATTGGTTGGTTGAATGCTGTGGCTGAGAGAGGAAATGACGTGCTTTCGGGTACTCGCCTCGCTGAGTCGCTCGTCGGACTGACGGGGCTTATCGCGAATAGCTGCTCTTCTGTGCAACGCTCCCCAGTCCACTTGTCGTCCCCCACAGAGTCTTCAGACAATGCCCATCCAGTTCGCGCGGTGATGGACACACCCTCTTCTCCCAATCCTCGCGCCCGCTCTCGGGGCAAGTCAAGGTCGCTCGCGCGATCTCAAATGGAAAGCCGGAGAGACTACGTTATCGGGATACTCTTGTTGTTATGTGTCGTCGTTCTGTGGACGTCCTCCAACTTCGTTACACAGGTACGCCCATTCCATTCCTTGTACGCTGTGAGCTCACGGGGGTAACTCTTGGTGCCAGGATCTGTTCGAGGATGGCTACGAGAAGCCTTTTTTGTATGTTGCCATCTTGTCACCTCACCCTCCTCGAATCTTTACGCAGCTTTCCACAGTGTCACATATCTCAACACCAGCGCATTCGCTTTATATCTGCTTCCCTTCGTTATTCGAAGGGTCTTAAATCAGAGCCATGAGAATGTTGGAGGCGGTGGGTAGGTCATTCTCATCTTTTGTAATCCATATCGCTCATGATTCTGGTAGACATCGCGGCCAGTATGAGCCGCTTATGACAGACGTCGACGCCGCCGAGAGCTTGGGTATTACGGTGAGCATAGAAAGTGTCCGCCGCTCATACGTACTCACCCTCTGCCTTATCAGAACGATCTCGGCTCGGAGAGCGGCGTAGGTGACGACAAATCCCATCCTCTCACCATCCGGGAGACTGCCCATCTCGCGGCTGTGTTCTGCCTATTATGGTTCATTGCCAACTGGACAGTGAATGCCTCCCTCGATTTTACTAGCGTTGCTAGCGCAACGATCCTATCCAGTATGAGCGGTCAGTGCTCTGGTCTATCAGTCCCCCAGGACTCCAAATTGATGCATCTCACTACGGCAGGTTTCTTCACCTTAGGTATCGGGCGCATTTTTCGCGTGGAAACTTTGACCTTGGTCAAGATTGGCGCTGTTATCACCAGGTTTGTGTCAGCTCAACTGTTGCAGTCCCATACGCTCATGTCTTACCACATCTAGCTTCGTTGGGGTTGTACTTGTCTCTCTCTCTGACTCCTCGCAGCCGCAGTTACCGGGGCCCGACGCTCCATCCACGGGCATGTCCCATCTGCCAGCTATGCCAATCATTGGCGACGCGCTTGCGCTACTCTCAGCTCTATTCTACGCGCTATACGTCACCCTGCTCAAGGTTCGCATCCGTACCGAATCCCGTATTGACATGCAACTATTTTTCGGATTCGTCGGCCTATTTAATATCCTCGCATGCTGGCCGATTGGCATGTTCCTGCATCTGACCGGCGTCGAGCGTTTTGAGCTGCCGCCCACCAGGAAGGCTATGGTAGCACTCCTTGTCAATGTGAGTGTTCCCTCGTTCAGCGCAGTAAAGCGTTCCAGGAGGGTGGTGCTCAATGCTATTTCAGATGGCGATCACTCTGTCGAGCGACTATATTTACGTGATAGCTATGCTGAAGACCACGCCGCTCGTTGTCACCGTGGGGCTGAGTCTGACTATGCCCCTGGCCGTCCTGGGAGACTCTTTCCTCGGGAGGCCCGCGAAAGCGCAAGTTGTGTTTGGGGCGCTGATAGTGGTATCTAGTTTTTTGGTTCTGGGCTTCGAGGACTCCCGCCATGCTGAGGAGCCACTTCTCGTTGGTAATGATATAGATCAAGAGGCGGGCACAAGAAGAGAAGTGCGTTTAGAGGTAGCCGAGTAATGTTGTTTGCCGTAATGTTGTCGATATGCTAGATTCTTTGTGTTGTAGCATCTGCAAATCCATTCTATGAAACATAACGGATGTCATTCACGACAATACTCGCTATCGACTATAGGAAGAGAATGAACGACTACGCGATCGACGCGGTCAAAATGTACTTTGCAGGCTATCAGATTGTGTAGTGAAACGTAGTGGGGGGGGGGGGG
>KN049970.1:211681-256884 GCA_000743315.1 Lignosus rhinocerotis TM02
AGGGGGGGGGGGGGGGGATTAAGTCCGAGAGTCGGAAAGTTTAAGCAACTGATTACGCTACAGGCGTATGTACAATACGGAACAGGAGGTTAGCAGTACATGTGTGAGATTAGTAACATTGTGTAACGATACATGTGTGGGGGAGGTGTGAACAAGAAGGAAGGACAGGTTGTGCAGAATGTGAGAAAGCGAATAGATAATGATAGAAGTAAGCACGATCGTGGGACATACATACGAATAGAATACCGAGAACGCAGCCGAGCTCAGGCCGAGACGCCATACACCCTATCGAGCTCGGCCTTGAATGCGTCCTCGACAGCTCTTCGACGGATGTTGCCCTTGGTCGCCGTACGAGGGAGGGTGTTGCGGGAAACGACCAGTACGAACTGAGTGGACATGATGCGCTCGTGCATGTACCGACGCGAGTGGAATGGCCGGATCCGACGAACAATGTCGCGCTTCAACTTCTCGGGATCCGCGCCCTCTACAGCAGGCTCGACGAACAGGACTGGTGAAGGCCGGCCATTACCCGTGACGATGCACGCCGCCACGAGGTCCGCACACGTGGACAGGACGTTGTCCTCGATGGCCTTCGTGTCGCAGCGCAGCGAGTTCTCGCTCTTGATCCAGTCGTCGTTCCGCCCACGGTACACGTAGCGGCCCGGCTCAACTTCCAAGAACAGATCGCCAGTGTGATAGTTTCCATCAGCGTGCCGCAGCGAGCGGTCGGGGCAATCCGGCGACTGCGCGAGCACGATGAGCTCCAGGAGTTGCGCATTTGCGTTGGCATACCCGGCCTCGCTCGCGTCAGACTCGCGATCGATGGGAACAAACGCATACTTCGACCCGGGAACAGGGGTGAGCGCGTGGATTGAGTTATGACTCTGCGCGATGGTGGTGTCGTCCCACTCAGATGGGGGTGTGATGAGCATGGAGCCGACTTCAGTGTTTCCGTAGCAGTTCATCAGCTTGATGCCGTTGCGGTATACCCACTCCTCGTCCTCAGGCGACATCATCAGCCCGGAAATCAGGATCTCGTCGAGACCCTGCAGGACCGCGAGAAGCTTGGCGTTGTGCCGTGAGTTGCGCAGGTGCTGGCTGAGAAAGGTAGGGAACTGGTTGATGCGGGAGAGACCGCAGCGTTGAACCATGTCAACGAGCTCGTCCGACGAGAAAGCCTGCTTGGTGAACTGAACAGTGCACGACCCATGCTGGATCATGCCGGCGAGCATGAATGACTGGCCGAAGTGGCACATGCTTCCCCTGTTCCGTGAATGCGATTAAGTATATTGTCCGGCGCAGAGAAGCAGTGCACTTACATCCAGACAGTAACGTCTTGCCGACCGTTGCGAGCTGGCTTCGGTCTCATGTGCTCGTGGATTTTCGCAAGGGCGAAGTCCCACCAGGCGTAACTAACCGGGACAAGCTTGGGACGACCAGATGTCGAACCGGACGTGTGGAAGATCATGAGAGTGTCGTCACCTCTTGTGCTTGCTCGGTTCGGCGGCAACGTCGCCTGGGCAGCCGGAAGTGACCGTGCATCCACAGCGGTGTATGTCGGCAGGGGATTTTGGCTGAGTACTGATGCGTAGGATGAGTCGTATATCAGTGCACGGCCATTAGACCTCCCGAGGAGCTCGAAGATAATGTCGGGATTCGGCAGACGCAGCGAGAAATACTGAGGGATGTATCCCGCTCGTGCAATGGAGTATATGTGTATCGCGTCCACGTAGGTCAGACCTCCAAGCCTGTCAGGGCTGGGTCAGTAAGGTGTACAGCGGTCGTTCACAGATGCATCATACCATAGTCCCACGACAGAACGATGAGCAACACCGTCGGCAGTGAGTTTCTGTCTCCAATATCTTGCGAACAGCTCGACATCTTGCCAGAATTGACTGTAGGTGACAATGCCCCACTCCAGTATCTCGTCGGTGTCGGGGTGCACGTGGGGAACACGGAAGGCAGGGGCGTTGGGACACCGTGTGGCCGTTTGTTCGAGGACAGTGAGATGAGTCCGGAGTGAAGGCATGGTAGGTTGGCAGAATATGGGCAGGTGCCTTGGCCTGGAAAGCCCCATGTTTATATATTGAAGGGAGCTTGCATAGGCTAGATGACTGAGCCATGTTGATTGACCGAAGGACGGAAGTGGCCGGCAAATGTCAACCTCAAACGCTCTGTGAGAACAGCCAGTGTCAGCGCAATCGCTCAACTAAGGAAGCCGCGACAAACAGACACGTACGACCATGGACCCTTGTGATGGAGTTGAAAGGATCAGGGAGAAATCTCAACTGCCGGGAATCTGTCGCCGTCTTGAAACTGGACGAAAACAGTACAATGCATGCACGATGGGAAGGAAGACGCCATGGAGATTTGCCGAGTCAATGAGTACCATTGACACTGCCTTGAGTCCGCACACGCTCCCGCCAGCGCCGCGCAACGAGTCATGATATCGCTACGACGCGCCGCACAAGGAAATGTTGCAATGCACTCGCGCCAACGCAAACACAGCTGATCAAATCTTCGACAGATGGCCAGGTCAGCAATCAACAAACCTTACCCAAGAAGCTGCGGCCAGGACGCTAGAGAATGGGGCAGAGGGCAGGCATTGGGCGCGCGGACAGACTCGCCGGTAGTGCCGGGCGAAGATATGTTACAGACACCCGCGCGAGGATCCTATCCAGTACCGATATGCCACATTGATGTCCAGCTGCTCGGAAGCATTCTGCAATTGCCTGTCCCTCGCGTCTCACCCAAACAGTGATCAAGGTCTGTTCGGCCCGCAAGGAGCCCTTCCTGACGGTGAACCAGGGTGTACTGCCCATGACACAGCATACACTCGTGGCCAGCTTGGTTGCGGTCAATGTTCCTGTGTTCCTGAGATCATCAGCGTTCAACGTTCAGCGCTCAGCGTTCGCTCCGCAAACATAGACCAAGGACTGCGAAAGATACGGAGTATGCCAAGGAACGACACATCTTCAGAGTACTGCCGTCTGCTCGCACGCGCTGTTGGTATCAGCATCGCGGTTCTCAGGTACATGCCTCACATGTGGAAAGCAGCTGCATGGTTGGTGGATCACGGATAGGAAACTTTCGGACATCTGCTCATTTCTTGCTCGACACAAACAGTCTTCGCCTTGCCTGATGCTTGAGCAAGAATGTTCCTCATGTATGACACAAGGACCTTGAGCAGCCATCCTAAGTGGCGTTGCCGCGGATGACGCACGCACTTGATAAATGTTATATGCCTTGGTAAAGCAACGGGGTCTCCACAAGACTGAATGCGCCAGACGCCCATTGTGCGGGAGCCGAAGGGGCTGAACTTTTGGGGCAATGGTGTTCATGATAGTGCATCGGGAACAAGTCTGAGGATTGCATACCTCGGACAACGGGTTGGCAGTCCATGGAACCGCAGAGTATTACTGGGTGAACTGAGCCGAAGTGCATCGTCGAATTATCAAGGTGTCGTTTCTGGACCAGAGCAATAGATACAGTCCCGGCCATTATTGTAAACTCCGAATGCTGCAAGATGCTGTGACACTTAAGGAAGTTAAATCCTGCATGCGAGACTGGCCATCGGCTGTTCAAGACGTTGACCAGCCGAGACGCGGCGTTCTAGACGCAACGAGCAAAGAAGTGACAAGATGTAATTCACAGCGGGAAGGCAACATCCAGCGCTGGCTAGAGAAAGGTTGAGATGGTTGTCGGTCCACCAGATAGTGGTGGTTGAGCAAGACTCGTGAGTAGTCGTGAGTACGAGTCGCGACGCGCATGGGCGTGACGCTTGCCAGAAAGGGCCGGGAACTACCGAGGGAGGCCAGACGCGAAAGGTCGAGGTCGAGGTCGTCGCCTTGCGCGTTGGACTCGTCTCGTCAGATCTCTTGCTCACGGCTTTGCATGTCCCTCAACTCCCCCCGCCATCATAGCACGGCCCCCGTGCATAGGTATGCCTCATCGTTCCTCCGCCAGCAAACATCCACCCTTACATACACACAGCTCACGGCGGTGAATTGGGGATTTCGCCGTCCCGTCATCCTGGCTGTCCATGCCCTGGAGAGTTGGCCGGGACCTCAGGCATCTGTCTCAAGCCGCATACACTGTCCTAGATCGAATTCGTGCCCCGTTTCATCCCCTATGCGTGATCGCGAAGCCGCTTCACTCAACCCGTGGAGTCCTATGGCCGCCAGTTGTAGCTCTCAAACTGAAGCATTTCCATGCCCCGTTCGTCAAGGACGCGCAATCACTTCCCGAACACCGCGAGAGGCGATACGTAGGAGATCCATCCTCAGAATCCGTTCTGCAGCCAACCAGTTCGAAGGAAGGTGCGAACGGAAGCGAAATGATATCTTGTGTGCCGCAACCAGAAGTGCTGTCCACCCTCAACGAGCTGTTTGCTCGATATCCAACCCATTGTCTCAAACTTCATCTCCGGCGTTCTGGGGCTACCCATCTGGTACAGTACCTCCGCCATCCAAGTCATGCACCAGGGTTGGTGCTCTACCTTCTGGAATCACACGGCCCCAATTTCGCACTTTGGACCATGCGCCTCGCGAACGAGATTGGTTACAACTTCTCCCTGAGGTTCTACAGCCATCTCGCAACCACTTTGACAAGTTGGAAGAAGTGGCGAGATGTCCTGCGCCTCGCGTGCCTGGCCAGGCAGAGTCTAGGTTACACTACCACAGCACTCCTCAATTGGCGTCTCCGAGCGCTAGCAGAGATCCCGCACTTTGTGCCTGTCAAAGAGGCACTGGCTCTGTACAGCAAAGAACGTGTCAGGCCCTCGCGACTCACATACCATCTTCTCATATCCATGCACCTCCGCAACAACGACCTCGCCTCCGCTCTCACCGCTCTAGAAGTCATGGAGTCTTCTGGCCTTCCAGTCACGGACGAGACTTGCGCGATCGTGCTTCTCAATTACCGCTCCCTGGGACTTACCCCCTCTCTCAAATCACAAGCCCTCGCTGCACTAAGCAAGACCCCCAACGACAAGGTTGCAAGCGCCATTCTGAACGGTCTAGTACAACTCATGTTAGATGCGGGCGATATGCCTGGAGTCATAGAGGTTCTATCTTCGGTAACGCACGGCTCTGCAGACCTGCTCTCCGACCGTGGGGCAGATATCATCCCAGTCGGCGACGTAGCCAACAATATCGCAGAAGCTGCCATGCCACTCCATCCTCCCTCCTCGACTCCTCGCAGGGACATCATCGATATCACAACGTACAATACGCTGCTCGATCACTTCGCCCACCAAGGTGACATACCTCGAGCGATCCATGTCCTCCAACAAATGCGCGCTGCTGAGACCATTCCTGATAGTCGTACAGTATCAACCCTAGTTCGGCTTTATTTCACTGCCGGTCACCCGAACGACGCTTTGCATGTGGTCGCTAGTGTCCTCGAAGGATATCCAGAAGCCCTGGCGATCCTGCCGAGTCTCGGTTTTACTGCGTCAATATTACCCCAGCACCCCATCCCTCCGCCCACACGGCCTAATATTCAGGTTCTCAACGCTCTTTTGCGAGCTGTTCTCAAGAACTACAAACTCTATGGTCTTCACGCGATCTTGAAGATGATGCACATAATCGGAGTCGATGCCGATGCGACAACGCTGTCCATCCTGCTGTCCCACAAGTTGCGACGGGAACGCGCGACTTCTCGAGAAATGATCAGGATAGTGCGCTTACTGATGTCATTGGGAGTGTCCCCGACTATGCGACACCTTCACGTTCTTTTGGGCTCCCTGTCGTCCCGGGCGCGGGAGGTTGCGTACCCACGGGGTTGGCATGTTACTGGCCCTGCTAAAGCATCCGAGACGTCTCATCCTGCGGACAAATTGTCAATTGGAACTGCCAAGCACTCCCATCCCGGCGCAGGCATAACCTTCCCCCACCATCGCAAGCACGGCAATCTCCTCCGCCCAGTTATGCAATCACTCGCCGACCGTGGGGTACAGAGCGACCGTGTAACATTTGCTATGCGCATCAAGCACGACGCGTTGGTGAAGCATGACATGGAATCAGCCAAGCAGACGTTCCGCGCGATGCTCGACGCCGGCATTCAAGCTAGCATTTACCACTACGGTGCGCTCATGGAAGGTCACGCAGCCGTGGGGGACTTGGATGCCGCAGCCAGCGTCATGCAGGATGCAGCGGATGCCGGTGTTAAAGCGGACGTGAAGACCCACACAATCCTCATCTCAGGGTGGGCCCGGCTTGCCCGACCAACGATGGCGGTGAGGGCCTTCCGTAATATGATTGCCCAAGGGATTCGCCCGGACGTCCCCGCGATCGACGCCCTCGTAAGTGCGTTCTTCCGCGTTAAAGCATACGGGGTCGCGCGCCGCGTTTTGTTGCGGTTGTGGCCGCAAGTGGCGCCTATTCCCGATGACCATGTCGAGGCTTCCCTGAGGCGCCTCGCAGTCGCGTTTCGCGCGTTGCACTGGACGAACACAGTGGTGCGGGAGAAGTTGACGTACTTGGAGCAACAGGCGCTGCGAAAGACTATCCGTGAGATCTCACGGACGTGGCAGGTGATGACGAAGGGGCTGAAGATGAGGACGAGGGAACGCTGTGCTCGCGATGGATTGACACGTAACCCCAATTACAACATTAGGGCTCGAGGAGGCTAATCCTGTGCATATAGTTTGTTAGTCTGGATGTGCAGCTTTCATGGGCTTGGAGATGGCTTGTGAGCCTCAAAGTCGCACAGTGTAAGGCGCAGCGCACATGCTGTGTATCAGCTCTATGGGACGAAAGCGGTATGATAAAGCATAAGTATAGCGAGTAAGTTATCCATACACGATCAGTGACTTCATGTACTCTTCGTTACGGCACAGCAAATCTAGCATCAAGAAGGCGGAGCGCATCACGAACCCCATCCGCCATTACTTCCCGAACGCGTTGACGGCTACACTTGACCAGTACGTCCTGGGGCACAAGTTGCGGGGGCGACGACGTCCCACTCACGCGTGTCCGTTGCCGTTCGTGATACTGCGCGTGGGGATCAGTCAGGATGATGGACTGGCTATCGAGCTGCTGGATGAAAGCAGGCAGCCCCAGCCCGGGAGAAAGATCCCGCTCGGGGGAAATCGAGCCTGGCGCTGGAGAGATCTCCACGCGCGGGCCCGTGCACTTCGAGCGGCGAGCGACGACCTCGGCGAGTAACGAAAGGTCCGTGAATGCGGCGTTCGGGTGAGATTTGATCTGTCGCCACGCCGCATCACATGGCATTGTCTCGGTGGTGGTCAGCGGCTCCGACATTAACAGAGAGGAAGTGAGCGGCGCCGCTGCGGACGAGGAACGCGAGGCGGGGAGTGCACCAAGCTCAACATTTGCTCGCTGGCACCCGTTCGGGTTCCCACAGCAACCACTGCCACTCCCTGTCGCGGATGAACAGCTGCCTCCGCCGTTCTCGGAGCGACAGGGACAGTCCTTGCAAGGCGAGGAGAACGCAACCGACTTGCTGATTGCTGCGCAGAAGGCCTTTCCGAAAGCATCGTCTGCACACGCCGGACAGTTGGACGGGTCACCAGTGCACGAAGGCACTTCCAGCTTCGCAGATTCGGGTGTGGGGAGCGTGATGGGGAAGATGGGCTGTAGTGAGGGGTTGTGGGTGCGGCGCCGCAGTGGTATGGGTGGCTGGTACGCTGGAAGGTTGTCTAGGATGGAAGAAGCTTGGGATGATACGATGGGTGATGAGGCAACGGGTGCCGAAACTTGGTCCCCTGTTTCCATCTTCATAGACGAGACGGCAGACATCCGCTCTGCGACTTGTTGAAGGGCCAGCTCCCGGCAAACGCACGGGGTGTTGTCGCTGCAGAAGCCGCAGTCAAAGGTGTCCAGAGAACCACCCGGCTCAAATAGACTCGTCTTTCCGGATGTAGCAAGATCGAATATTCCATTGAGGCCAAAACTCTGGGAGAATATTGGCGCATCGCGAGCGCACGATGACATGGGTACCGGCGAAAAGCTGGAGTGTGCATCTGAATCCGCCGAAGATATAGCGGACGGAGAGGACGCGTAGGAAGTCGGAGGAAAAGACGTTTGTGTCAGGCTAGATAGAGGATCTACAGAAGCCCTGGAACGCTTCTTCGCGGGGGAATGGGTGAGGTCGTACGGTGGCTGTGGAGAGTATTCGTCTCGAGGACGCTTAACGAAACCGCGTTCGGCCTCATATTGAGCAACCTTTTCCTTGAGAAGGATATTCTCCTTGCGGATCTTCTCGTTCTCCTCCTTGAGGCGCTTTGCAATGTTCTGGAGGGCGACATTGCGCTCAATTTCCCCTTGCTCGTACTGTTGCACACGAGCTTGTAGCTCGGCAAGCTGCGACTGCTTCCGCTCACGAAACGCGCGTTGAGCAGCTCTAAGTAACTACATTAGTATACGATGCAAGATCTCGGTGGTGAGGATACGCACCTATTTTGAACGCGTCGACCTTTGGTGTCAGTCTGACCACGCGAGGTCGGGTAAGTGTCGACATTAGCGCCGATGTGATTTCGGACTACGCACCTCGACACCTTCTTCGACTGGAGGAGCGACGTCCTTCTTGGGCTTCCTTCCTGGCTTTGGCTTCGCGGGGATAACCCACTCCTTAGAGGCTATGTTGGATAGATGTGAGAAGCCATCACGAGGCATGTGAATGAAGCCTGACACGTACCGGTTGCCCAAAGAGACGAAGATGATGAGGTGGGTTCGGATGGGGTAGCGGGGGCACTCATTGAGGAGGTGAGTGGACTCAGCAGGTGGACTTGGTTGGTGAGAGAGTGGTGGAGGATGCTGGGAACAATGGCGGAGGGGGCAGTATTATGAGGGAGGCTCACAGGGAGGACCGGGGAGATCTCTGTCGTGGGTTAACTGATTAGATAGCCCAGGTCGAACCCTTTTTATCAGCCCCAGATAATCGACGGCGCTTGAGAGGAATCTAGATCGGGGTACGGTATATCGCAGACGCCAGGTTCTCGACAATCCCCAGCGTGAAAGTCAAGTCGGACAACTTGTAGTAACACAGGCACAGCTGCCTTGATCTGCCTTTCCCTCACGTCCTCCTTGGCCCTCCCTCTTCTCATCTTCTAACTGTTTATCTCGTGCTTCTGGTGCTCTATTCACCTGTCCAATCCGTTTTCCTCCGCAAAGAATCTCTTGGCAGCGCGGGATCACTACGCAGAGTGCATCGGGAAGACACAACCTGCACGTGGTGACATCGAACGCTTACTTGACATTTCCAGGCCAGGTTGGTTGAACAACGTCTTCCCAGGTCTTCCCGGTCTGCTGGGTGCCCACATATCGCCAGATGTCACTTGTCGACGGTGCGATCCGGCAATTCGGAGTTCATTTCTGGAGATGACATTCATCCCTGTCCACGCTGCGCCTTTGCTCCGACTCTCCGTGGAAAGCTTTCCAAACTGCGTCTCCAGACAGCAATTCCGAATTCCTTGTGTGCTTCCGCATGCCACCCTCCATCTGTGATGCAGCCCGGACAGTTCCTTGATACGACACGACGTCCTTGCCACTTCTCAGCTATCCGACCCGACAAATGATTGACTATTTCAGTAATTCCTCTTCCCTTCTCCGGCACTCATGTGTTTTCCGCCTTTTACACAGTCGATATCTCGGTCGGCGACTTGTTACGACGCCTTCTTCTCTTACAGCATCATCTACACCCGATACCCGTCATACGTCCACTCCCTCACAGAGCTTCACCGCATGTTAGTATGTATACCTGCATTGTTCCGCAACGTTTGAACAACCCGGTGCACATTTGTGCTACAACAGGCGACGATCGTGATATTGACCTCCACCAATTGCGATGCGTTCCGAGGCCGTGACAACCGGCCTGTTGACCAGCACGCGCTCAGAGATAATAATCGCACCTAGATCTTCTATGTGCCCGTTCATTTTTTGCATGGACGTCCGAGGGCGCAACAGCACAGTGTGTTCCCTTGAACCGATGTCTATGGAAGGCTGGAAGCGCTAGTTGTTGAGAACGCATCATCTGCACAAGGTGCCCTTCTGGCCCTGCTGATAGATCCACACTGCAGAGTGCCACACCTGCGATTACCTCAGACGTCCGCGTCCTGCCCTGCAGCTGTCTTGCCTTGTCGTGGCCGTTTTGCCTGATTCATTTGGGCAGCGAGATCGAGACCACATGACGTCAGAACCCTGCTGTCTCTACGGATGCTGCTCTGCGCCGTCACTGTCACTCACCCAGACTCTCTACAGCCATGACCTCCTGCCAGGTCGTTATATTCTTTCGGCGGACATCTGACCAGTTCGCCGACTTGGTCGAAGCGCTCCCGCCCCGCTATACACACAGCGCCCCTTCACCATCTGGCATTACAATCATACGAGGGTTCTGGTGAGTGATAGCACAGCTTTCGGAGACTCGAGTATCCTGGTTACATGTGTGAGTTGAGCACATGTCCCATGTGGAGGCGAAGGTGGTACTGAATGTACTCCGGCCCACATCCCTAGAACACTCCCTTCGGTCTTGTCCACCCAAGGTGGGAATACATCCTGGCTGAAATTGATTCATTGCCTTTGCACCCAGGTGAGCATGTTCTCTACGGAGCCGTATGGGATTCTTGCTACCTTCTAGTGCGACATTCCGACATCTGCAATGATGCAACGCCGTTCGAGTGATTCTATATGCCACACATGCTTCGACTAGTACCCTGAGCCCACGGTTCCTACACCCCCGCAAGCGTTGAATGCACAATTGATTTCCGGCACTTTTGTTCAAATCAACACCAATTCCACAGAGTAACGCGATGGATGAATTACCTGCTTTCTTCTTAGAATGTCGCACGACCTAGTCCACCCCAGAGCCAGTAGCGACTATCCACGGCTGTGGTACGTTACGTCCATCTTGCATGATTTTCCGACTGTCCTTCGATGTGTGCTCTCAGGTGGAAAGCATATGCATGACAATGCTGAGACCCTGATTGTCGGTCGTATCCTTGTGTTCTGCAGTGTGGGATATGATCCTAGTGTGTATTCTCAGTCCCTCTTTCTCACCGTCCTGCAGGATCCGAACCTATCGTTATCTAGCGCGAGCGGTCCTGCAGAGTGCCCCATGCGACAGCACTTAGCTTCCAAACAAGCGATTGCGGCATTTTCCTGAATATGCTAGGGCACTAACTGTTTGCGATGACGAAGAAGCCCCGATCCTGTTGTGTACAGCGTGTTATCGCTGTTCTCATGCCGTTCCGCGAAAAACATTCACACGGTGGGTTTGTAGGATCAAAGACCGTCCTATCTTCTCCATCTCTGCATGCGCGAAGGGAAGCATGCGAGGAACACTTCAAAGCGCAGCTCGATATTGTGGTCTCTGGAATTGAAGGATGCGCATGCGGGAGATCAAATCTAGTCGTTCGCTCATCCTTCTACGAGTCAGGAGCGTAAGCCACAACTTGAAGGGTGAGACTGCGCTGATCTGATCATCGCAAAGCTCCATTACTGCCGGAGTGTTCGGCGTTAGCCATGAAGTATTCTGATGAGCGTGTAGGCGCGACGTTGACGGCGGAACAGCGCCAGGTGTTCAGTAACGTGGTTTGGCAGGGTAAGTCGCACATTTATGCACTCCATGGCTTGTTTGACAGCACTCGCGTAGCTTATTGTCAGGACGAGCTATCGGCAAACAAGATAAGACATATGAACAGGTGTCCCGTTCGGGGGTGCACATCGGTTAGGTGGTACTGACAGGACGGCCGGGCAGAGAGAAATCTTGACTGATGGATATAGAGCGGGCCATCGCTTCCGATGAGTACGTCGGTGTTGCTAATCGCTTGACTGGCATTGGTATACCCAAGTTGCTGATGCCCGTCTTTGTTCCAGGAAATCTCTCGTCCCATTCTATCCTCTCCCGTGTCCATCCGCGCCCTTGTGCCTGCTGCTCAATAGCTCTTCTCCCGACCGATCGCGACTACATGCTCGTTAGGAATTGGATAGGACGCACCGCCCCATGAATTGTCGCTGTCGGGCGAGGTTGGATCGACAGGCGCTACTTAGAACCATCGTGCGCAGTCCCTCGGGGTCCCGACTAACTCGATTATGGAAGTTTGGTGTGCTTGCCGCTCTGGGGTAAGGGTGCGAGGCGACGCGCAAGGCATTGAGTTCGTACCTTGCCCCGCCTGGAGCTTAACGATGTACGGTCGCTCGGCACCCATGCCGGAGGTCCGCTGGATATCCAGTTTACCTTAAACGGAACCACATGTACTCACGCGTCGCCCCGGAGTCCCACAGCAATCAAGTTGGTGTTTCCGCTCCCCTTTCCCACCTGTTGCAGCAGCGCAAGTTATGCGTTGGAGATCACACACGTGCGCACGCTGCTGACCACCATCGGGCCATCGAGGGCGTTGGCTGCAACAAACAGTATCACGTTCCTTATTGGTTCAGTAGGGTTTGATGGATGTCGGAACCCGCACACTCCGGCGCGAGCATCATATAGGTGAGCACGTTCCGTGCTGTCATTGAGCTTTTTGTCTCCTTACGCCCATCATCGTGACTATGGCCACCTCTGTAGAGCCAGACAAACCGGTCGGCACAAATATTGCGATCGTCTCCTACGGAGGTGGCAAAGTTGATGAGAAGCCAAAGGACACGAGCACTCAAAAGGCGTCCTCCAGGAAAGCGGCCTTGAGTGCGTATATGACAATCGCTGCCGCGGCCTTCGGATTGATCTCAGATGGGTGTACGTGCACAGTTTACGTTCGTCCGCGGAGGGCCTGTCGTCTGATTTATTTGCAGACCAGAACAATCTTATGACAATGACCAACGTCAGCTCGCTAGTACTTGGCGTAGGTTTCAGAACGAAAGGCTGACATGTAGATTGGTATTTTAGGTGGTTCTCAAGAAACTTTATCCCAATGATTACACCCCGGACGTATCAACGCGTGTGTCCAACGCGTTGCTCGTCGGTAAGCGCTTATTTGTTTGTGAGAACTGTTCGCTGTGGCGTGTGAGGATAACCTCCGGTGTTCTTCTCAGGTGCGGTCCTTGGCCAAGTCTCGGTCGGGCTGCTGTGTGACAGAATTGGCCGCAAGGCGGCGCTCGTTGCCACAACGCTCCTTATAGTCATCGGCGGGATCCTGGGTACCGCCGCTCACGGCGCTCATGGCAGCGTACAGGGTCTCTTCTGGTTCTTGACCGTTGCCAGAGGAATAACCGGTGTGGTCAGTTTACGACGCCGTCGTAGACATGAGGACATGACATTAAGCTTTGACATTGTACAGGGAGTTGGAGGTGAATATCCCGCGTCGTCGACCAGCGCCAGTGAAGCTGCCAATGAGAAATTATTAAAACAACGAGGCCCTGGTACGCGTTTCGCAAAGTGACGAGGCTGCGCGAACGCTAACATTTTGAGACTCATGCAGTGTTCATCATGGTCACGAATTTTGTCCTCAGCGTACGTCCCGCCCATACGTCGGCTTTGTCATGGTCCGTTTGCTGACGGACCGCCTAGTTTGGCGGACCCCTGGCCGTGTCCGTTTTCCTCATTGTGCTGTCTGCCGCCGGAGAAAATCACCTATCTACCGTTTGGCGCGTATGCTTTGGTATTGGGGTCGTGCTGCCCCTGACGGTGTTCTACTTCCGGATGCGGATGCTCACAACGCAGCTGTGAGTGTTTCTAACACTGCGGATCTCCTTTTCTGAGGCTGATTGCGCCTGCGTGGGATAGCTTCCGGAAGGGTGCCATCAAGAGTGAATCTTATATCTTCTCGACAGGTTGTGATACTCACGCAGTGTACAGGACGTGTGCCATACTGGCTCGTGCTGAAGCGTTATTGGAGGACCTTGATCGGTACCTGCGGTGCTTGGTTAGTCTTCTTCGGTTAGCAATGCTTGGCATGTCGCTGAGTGAAACGGTGCAGGTTCCTGTACGACTTCGTGAGGAAGCACCTGTGCCTGTACTTCGCATCTTCTCCTGATTTGTCGTATGCGGAATAGGTTACTTTCCCGAACGGTGTGTTCTCCGGCACTATCATTTCCAGTGTCATCAAGAACGGAGACATCAAACAGACGGCTGAGTGGCAACTGTTGTTGGGGGCTATCGCCTTGCCCGGTGTGTACCTTCCGTGTAGGACCCTTGATGTGAACTCACATTGCGCAGGTGTGTTCGTTGGTGCTCTCTTGTGCAACCGACTGGGCCGGCGGAACACCGTATGTGTTGAACTCGTGATGCTTCACCCCAGATTCTGAATACCATATTCCAGATGATTCTTGGGTTCAGCGGATACCTCGTTTTCGGTAAGTGACCGCGTTTTACGCAGTAGCTCAGTAGAACGCCGTCTTAGCACAAGCTAGGTTTGATCATCGGCTGTGCGTACGACAAGATCACCAAAATCATCCCGTTGTTCGTCATCTTGTAAGTGCACATCTTGCGCCCCGGTCTGGAATGCTCCTGAACGGCTATTTCAGTTACGGATTGATGCAGTCCTTCGGTAACTTGGTAACCATTCGTCTAACTTCTGGACTATCGTCCACATGCTCACTGCAACGTCGCAGGGGCCAGGTGACATGTTGGGACTGGTGAGCGCTGAGTGAGTTATGGACGTCCGCCAATATCGGCACGACCGTTCTAATAATATGTTCACAGGTCGTTCGCGACTCCTGTCCGGTAATTCATCGATGCTCGATGTTCGACGCATGGTCGCTAAGATATCGTATCTCTCAACAGGGGAACCTGCTACGGACTGTCGGCAGCCATAGGAAAGACCGGGGCCGCAGTCGGGACGCAAGCTTTCACCCCAATCCAGACCCATCTGGGCAAGAAGTGAGAGAGTTCGTACCTTGGACCAACAAGCATGTCTGACTGCACTCTGTTGTTCTATGCTAGGTGGACGTTCATCATCGCTGCAATTTGCGGTGTGACCGGAATCCTCGTTACCTACTTCTTCGTACCAGACATGACGGGCGTTGATCTTGCGGACGAGGACGAGATGTTCCTCAAGTATCTCGCCGATAATGGTTGGGAGGGCGAGGTTGGCGACGACGAGGACGAACTGGTGTACGATGACACGTCCAGCGGTTCGATCGTTGTTGAGAAGAAGGCCTGAAATGGGTTTTGAGCAGTGGTAACCCCTCACGAACGCTTCACGACGAGACGCGCATTCCATGTACATTAGTCTAGGGAAGGTTGGGTTGAATGTAGTGTTCATAGTCGCCAATGTTTTTGGCTAACTGATGAGACGATACTCAACATATCTACAGACTGCAACACGTCTCGGAGACAGACGCCCATGTGATTAGGCGCCGCGGAGGGAACAGTCGCGGTGGCTGCCGCCGTCGCGTTTCGCGTCACGTCTTGAGTCGACCTTGTCTGCGCTGCTCATGTCCGTACCACTCTTTCGCCAGGCCAGACTTGCACAATCTCTCTCGGTCGCTCGTCGCTCTGTTTGCCAATGTCGTGCCTATTCTGCACTTGCCACACAACCACGTCATGACTCGGAGCAACACTCCGTACCGGTCGCCGGACCAAGTCGCGAAGACGCATCTGCGCCAGGAGTGCTGAAGCCGCAGCTGGACACCGAATCGTTTGAGCCATACTCACGCGTTCAGTCTTACCTGGCTTCAATTAATGCTGCCGGTATCCAGCCCACGCTGCAAGACCTCGAACAGTGCAAGCCTGCGGAACGTCCCCAACCCCATTCCCCACAATACCCCATGATATACAACGACTTGATCAGTTCGTTGTGCCGCTCTTTCACCAAGGAGCAATTGCGCAAATTCTTGGTTGAGGCCCTAGGCACGAGCAGACATTGTGCGACTAACAGGAAGAAGGTGGACTATGCGGAATCTATCCTGAACCAGCTGTGGAAGTGGCCTACCCTCTCGGAGCTGGAGAAGGCGAAGCGCGATAGGACTGAAGTTGTGAATAAGAGTGAGAACAATGCTATCGGTCTCCGTTGCCAGCTGCTAAACTTGAGAGAAAACAAGTGCTCCCTATGACATCGAGCCAGTTGTTCTTAATTCTGGGTAGAGGTTCGTACCCCTCTTCCCAACAAAAGTATTAGACTCCTCACGTGTCTCCAGATGGTGCGGACCTTCTACGTATGTCGCAAGACTACGACGTGCATATATCCCTGCGTCAAAAGCCGATGGCTCTAAGGGTAGAAGGCACACGAGGCGCCGTGAGGGAGGTGGCAGCACACATTATGTCAGTGAAGCAGGTATGTGAATTCTTGCCTGTCCCCCCTTTGCACTTCTACACGTGTGTTTCTAGACATTCATTGAGGAGGAGTTCGACCTGCCAACCCCCCGTCCCATTCCGGCTGACATGGTGCAACGGATATCACGTTTAGCCCAGGCCTACCTTGAGAATGTGTCGTCTTCTCCTGGCAAAGTGAGTTCGTAGCAGAGACATGTAACTCAAGTCTAACATGTTCTCAGGTCCGAATATGTGCAAAAGACACACATGGGTTAGAAGCCGCAAAACGCCTTGCGGGTCGAGCCGTCCACGAGGTAGGCCATTGACGAACTCCCCGACTTGACGACGTGGTGATACAGCAGTCTCCTTGTAGATTGGACAAGTTTCGCTCATACCATTATTGACGCATCTACCTGCGGGTACTGCAGCTCATTCTGTAGAGCCATTGGTGCTATATCCTCACTCATATGCGTTCTATCCTTACTTCTCCCCGCGTTCATTGCCTTTCACCATGAACACAAGCGGTGCTTTCCGTCTACGACGTGTCGGTGAATGGCTGAAGTCCGGCTATGAAGAGGATGTTGATAGTACGGGCGGCCTTGCTGCAGAACACGGGCATATCCTCACGCAGTCTGAGTGCGCAAATAAGCCTGTGATTTCCCTTCGCAAGCTGATGAACCTCATAACCCAGGGCCTCTGTGCGATTGAAGGATGCATTACTGAGAGCTCTTCCAGGGTCTTTGGAACTGTCACGGACAGTTGTGACAGCATCGTGAGCGTCCTCATTACGTGCGCTAAATAACAACTAACTGTTAAACCAAAGCCTTGGTCATTTGTTGCTCACACGGGTGTCTATGGACCAACGAGCAACGCTTGTACCGCCACTAACGGGAGACCATCCTTTCGGCAAGATAAGACAATGGATCTCAAACAGCCCTGTCAAGATGTCGTTTGTTCCGGGGTAAGCGTTTACCATCAATTGCGTGCTCCAGATACCTGATGACGTGCCATTTTAGCCTACCACTTCTGCTCCTGAGCACTGCACCGGCACACCAGAGAGTAATTCACCGGCTAGTCTATCACTCAATATCTTCGGAACCTAGCACCCACGACTCCCCGGTGTCAATGCATCGGAGAAAGGTAATCTCGTTCGAGGCCACCTTGGCAGAGCCCAAGGGTGCCAAGCCGGATGACCTGCAGCACGCACCAGGTCCTCTTCAAAGCCCTCACGAGGAGTCACAAGAAACGGCTGAACCTTCGGCACTTATTATGTCCCATGCCCAATGCTCTACTGGTGTCCAAGCAGACTTGAGTCTTATGATGCCCGACCGGTATGATATCTGTCCTCACTCCCATCTTCGGTAATAGAGCTAAAGCAATCCGAACTAAATCCGCAACAAGACCGATGGATTTGCAATTCACAGTATCAAACACGGCTGATTTCCAGGAGTCGCAGCAGCCGGCCGAGCTGAAGGATTACGTTCAGCGGCTCCGCGCTTTGTATGTTTGTTCTGAGCATATTCGGTCATGTATATGTGTACTGACTTCTATACTCTGTATAGCCTGAGTGGCTCAGAGAGCCAACCCGAGCAACCCACGCCTCCATTTATCATCGACCATAGAGGTGGAAAATACCTCCTGCACTCAAATGTCAGCGTCAGGCAGAGTGTTGAGAAGATCACGAGCTCTGAACCATCTCTTCGGAGTCTCGCCTACGAGTCGCCAGACGTTACGCAGGCGCTATGCGAAAGCACTCTGGACTTGGAAAGCAACCAGAGGTCCATGCGCTGCCAGGTATTTAGTTGTTTCATCGTTTACGTGCATGTCGTCAATATAACCCATTCTTCGTCAGGTTACTTGCACAGACGCCTCAACCGAGAGCACATGGAGGCGTTTCCTCAGAGATTGCGATCGCTTGTCCCTGATGAATCACAAATCTGGCACCAATGCGTCTCTCCTGGATAGAAGCAACCCCATACTATAAAGCATGAACATACACACTACTGATATTGCAAAATAATTATGAGGGATTGATTTCACTGACATCTCGTGGACGAATGGGTGGTTGAATCAAGAGATAGGAGAGGAATGAGTAGAGAACACAACAACCAGAACTTATGCCCGCTTGCGCTTCTTGTTTGCTTTCTCTCTCCGTTTTTGTGCGCGAACCTGTGCAGGATGAGCATCCCAACGTGATACATTCAAGTAAACAAACACACTGACCTCTTTCTTCATTCTCGAATCGACCATGACATAGCGACCCTTGACGCCTTTCGGCCTTCCCTTGAGACCCTTGTGCGCCCCCTTCGCAACAACCACCTTGACCTCTTTCCGCTGCTTAGTCTTCATGCCCTTCTCCATGAGTTTCTCGATCTGCTTGGCCTTCTCCCTCTCTGTCATGTCTGACATCTCGTTCACACCCTCGGCCTTTTTCATCGCCTTCTCCAGTCGCTGAGCGGCCTTGAGCTTCTTGCGTGCCTTCGCCTCAGCGATCTTCTTGATCGGCCGTGCGTCGAGGGCCCGCATCTTGGCGCGGAGCATAGCGACAGCTTCTTTTGTGATCGGGATGTTCGACTTGTAGTGCTTCGCCTCGTCGTCGAGGAACCACGATGGAAGACCGTCTTTTGCGTTGAGCGAGTAGCGGTTGAAGCCGTCGTTTATCAGCTCCGTACGTGTTTTTTGTCGGTTGACGAGCTGTTGTGCGAGGGTGACTGCTTCGGCTGTGATGAGTCCTTGTTCTGAAAGGCGAGTCATCAGTGCGTGTGTATATAGAGACAGCGGAGGAAAGTTACTCTGTATACGAGCTTGCTTGATCTCATCCGCGTTCTCGCCGTCGACATCCCACATCTCTACGTCGTCATCCTGATTTTGCGGCACAACTTCAAAATCGTCATAGTCGTCTTCGCTAGGGGCGACCTAAGACAAAGTTCGAGTCAGTAACATCCTCAGACAAGTGCAGAAGATTGGCCTTACCTCCTCCTCCTCGTCCTCCTCGTCATTATCATCGGCCACCTTGCTACTTTCGACTCCTTCGTCATCCTCCATATCCACATCAAGGCCGGCGAACATATCCTGTTTGAACCACAGCTGGGCAGAACGGCTCAAAGAGGTATCATCTTGGGAGGCATCAACCTCAGCAGCTGTTCGCGCCTTCTTGCTCTTAGACGCGCCCTCCACGATACCGTCTGCACGTCTGCGCTTCTTGTCAGCGACGCGTGCACTCTCGTTAGGTTCGTCCTCCTCATCGCTCGAGTCGTCACTCGAGTCGTCCTCGCCCATCCGCGCCTTCGCACGCTGCACCTTCTCGTACCCTCCCTCTTCCACATCACTGTCCTCGTCGCTGCTCTCGTCCTTGATAATCCCGTGCCACTCTTCTCGTGCCTTGTTGTTCTTAAGCGACTCCTTGACCTTGTACTTCGCGTCCCGCTCCTTCAGTTGCTCCTGGTACGCATCGTACATCCAGTCGAGTTCAGCCTCCAGCCCTGCAACCTTCCGCTCGCGCTCTTCCTCCGATTCAAGCAGCTCGTCCTCTTCCTCCGACTCATCCTTTTCAGCGTCTTCTTCGGAGTCGTCGTCGAAACCGGCGCCGGCACGCTTGCCGCGAAGAGCTTTTGAGCCTTCGTCGAGATCGAAAATGTCGTCGAGGCCCCCGAGCGCGGCGTCTGACTGCTCCATGCCAATATCCATAGGCGCGGTCATCCGCAACTGCATGCGCTGGATTGTGCGAGCTTTGATCTCGTTGGCACGTCTGCGTTCACGTTTCGCGCGCGCAGCTGCCTCTGCGTTGAGGCGCTCCAGCTATACAATCGAGTGAGAATGTTGTCAATAGTATATGACGTACGAACAGACCTCTTCCTGAATCTGTTCCTCCTCGTCAACCTCTTCAAGGACCTCGACAGTCTCCGTCAGCTCCTCGGTTGGCTCAGTCTTGATCTCAAGACCAATCTAACAGTATTCAGGTTAATCCATACATTACTGCAAGAGAGATGTGTTGCATACCTCCTCACGCAGTGCCGTCCGCCACTTGAGCAATGCCTTGAAGTCGCCCTTGCCTAGCACCTTAAGATCTTCGCAGTTGGCTTTGACATCCGGGGTAGTCACATCTAGCCTCAGCCATTCTTTCTCCTCTTCAGTCTTGAACGTCACCTTGTTGTACGTTCCAAGAAATGCGATAGGGTCCTGACACCTAATGAAATCCGCCGCACCGGTCTCTTTATAGAGCGTATAGTCTCCGTCCGCATACCCATCGCGCTGTCTTCGCTTTTTCTCCGGCTGAAAGACACTCGCCTGAGCGTTCTTGGCGATGGTATTCTTCTGCTCTTCCGCCGAGGCAGAGGCGGTCAGCTCCTTGAATACATGCCTCGGGTCGAAAAACTTGGGGTCGATGTGCTTTGGGGCAAGGAAGTCTCGACAGACAACGAAGATCTCAGCGGAGACATTACGCGACGAGGGCGGCTTCGTCGCCTCGACCTTGGAGAAGAGCTGGTTGAAGACCCAGATGAGGTTGTTGTAGTCGACGGAACGGAAGACCTTCGTAACGAACGTCCCGCCTTTCGCGAGGAACTCAGCAGCAAGCTTGAGACTCATGAGCACGAGCTCGGACTGGCTGTATGCGTCCTGCACCCACGCGGTACCGACGTTGGGCGCACCGTCGTGAAGAACGACATCCGCCTTCCAATCCTTCAGCTCGTTCCGAATGAGGTTTCGGCATTGGTTACTGGTGATGTCTGACGCAAAGGTGACAACTCGAGGGATGGGCTTGATGGGTACCAAGTCAACGCCTACGGGCTGACGTTCAGAATACTTAAAAGAGAGTAAAAGCGGGACACGCACCGACAATAACACTGTTCACGGGCATGTACTTGCTCGCGACCTGGAGCCAACCACCAGGAGCAGCGCACAAGTCTATACAACATCTCGCGGATTCCAGGAAAGAGTACTTCTTGTTCAACTGAATGAGCTTGAAGGCTGAACGGGCACGATATCCCTGCTCTCTGCAGGCATGCTGGGTTATTGAACGAAGTTGCGTGAGCACACATGGACTCACTTGGCAAGCTTGTAGTACTTGTCAAGACGACCCTTTCCAGTCTTTTTCTGTGCCTTTCCCATGGTAGAGGGAGATGAATGGAAGTGGACAGTCGCAGACCACTGAAAGTAGCCCACCCAAGTATTACATTCAGCGCTTAGCAAAAATGGGCGATCGCTGCTTCGGGAGGCCACGTGGAGCAGAGCTTGCCAAATCGGTCACTCAACGCCAAGCACCGTGACATTGAACAATGTGGTTCCTACTCAGCTCCGACGATTATGACTACACGCTATGCACGCCGGACAAGAAAGAGGTTAATTGAACCCGCACACTTGTATCTTGAATTACGCATGATGCACGATACTAGTGGGCGATCTGGCGAATCGCTATCTTTACCACATCAGAACCCCACTACTTAGTACTGGACCATTTCTGGTGTTACGTTGCCACTCTCCGGGCAATCGAATGATTCACAAGAGATACATGTGTCCAGTCATACTCGGGATTTTGACTATTAAGTGAGGATACTGAATGACCCCGGTGCAAAGGAGAGGTGGTGAAGGTTGACGAAGAACCTATACGGTATAGCTGCTTAGTATAAACTCACCGTAGTCTTCTGTCCTTCTAGTGTAGTCGTCTCGTCCCATAGTAGTAGCATAGTAGACGTAGCCTACACCGTACATAGTGCAGCTACCCATATCTCGATTGAGCGCCTTACGAAGCGCTCAGTAGTTACCTCTCGTTTTTCTCCCTGCTGGAGACCACGTCCGCACTCTCGCGTCCGTGGCTCTCCAGTCGCCGCCGTCCGACTTGTTCCCCGCTCGCTCGCCCGCCAGCTCACGCCGGCTCGTCTCACCCGCTGCTTCCTTCGTTAAAGGTTTCAAGTTCTACGGAGTGGAATCACCTTCTCTTCGCACAAACCAAGTAGCGGAGGACATGTCCGCACCACAAATCATGCCCTAATGCTGTGTTCCTCGACCATGTTGACCTTTGTATACACAAGAACGACTATTGATCACATCCCTCGCCATTGAGCTATCCAGAGCGCATACTTTTGAAGTGGATAGATGCGAGGCAACAAAATGTGTTTTGCAATCCTTGGCGATATAACATTTTTGAAACCATAGAGAGCATGACAACAAAGGAAAGCGATATGATGGTCAGGGTTACTGTAACCCAGCAGTAGAAGCAGACGTGGGGCAGATCTATGAACAATCCTCTAACATGATGTTATATTGTTCTCTGGAAGCAGGAACAGTTTTGTTCAGCTTTTCCGTCTCAACAACTAACAAATATGACGACCAACCTTTACGGTGGACCACTCGTACAACACTTCCTGTACTCGCTGCTGTAAGCTGGATATGCAGAGCGAACAGGTGATTGTCTCCCCGATCGGCTCCAGCAGTGACCGCAACGCGCTGGTCGATACACCTGAATATACGCACATATCTAGTATCGGAGTCGCCTGAGCAAACGCACTCAAAACAGCTCTTACTTACTTGGCAATACGTCCCACACTAAACGTGCGACCGCAAGAGCCCATGCTCTTGTCAGCTGCTGCTGAATCTCTTGGCTGCACCCCGGTACAGGGGTATGTGCGTTCAGTGCTTTAAACAATATAGTCCGGAGGGCACTAAGTCGTGACTGATGCAACAGAAACAGCCGCTTCAGGTACAACGGACCCATCTTCTGCGCGGCGCTATCTGACATTCGACTGAGGTCAAACGCGAGCAAGTGCGAGGAAATCAAGATGCAGAGCTCTTCGAGCGCATGGCGGGCTGCGAGAGCGTATGCATCAAGTGGTCGGAACGGCGCGAACGAGAGGATCAACTGGTATGTTGGCATTGGTGGGACCACGAACGCTTGAATAGATACGCCGTACAGTAGGTGAAGCGCATCAAGGGCCATCTCGACCGTCTCGAGCGTTGGAGAGTATTGCGCACAGGAGAGCCCGTAAATGATGTGTAGAATGACATTGAGGACCTCGGAGGGATGAGGAACGAGTACGGTCAGCAAAGGTACAGGAGGGAGATGGGTAAATACACTTGGTTCGAATGGAATGAGGTTGCCCATGCGATTGGCAGATACGGCAAGGAGACGGTGTCGATGGGTGTAGAAGTGTACTCCGTCGGCGGCGACAAGGATGATATCTGGGCCGGAACCATCTACCAATATCGATGTGTGGAACGCGGTCGAGATTGAGATCGCTCCAGGGTGAATGAGTGGGGTGCCCACCTACATACCCACATAGTGAGCAGGGTTACTACAGGGAACACTAGCGGATGTATGTGAGCCAAATAGGGTATGAAGGACGTACTGGTATCGGAGCATTCTCGTTCTCACCCTCGACTGTCATCACCGTGTTCTGCGTGTTCTGCACATTGGAGTAGGCATGACTGGCGGAGCTGCTAGCAGGCCTGGTCGCCGGTGTCTGGGCCGTTGACAAGCTAAAGTAATCCATCGGGATGTCTGGTGAGCGACCGCAATCGACAAGTGAGAGGAGGAAAAGTGGACATTATCAGAGTCGGACGCGCGGAGAAACGCCTGTCTTGCGGGGTTATTGAGGTATGTCTAGTCGTGAGGGAAATTATGCTTATAATATACTATCCCATATGTTGGACGCCCTACCGCCTGGGCCGGGTGAACGTTGACAATCAGAAACCGGCCGGAGAACGGCATAATCGAGCTCGGAGGGTGTCCCGTTGCACATGTTGCGGGTGGACGGCGAGTCAACAATACGGGAAAAGCCTTTAAGTGAGCCGGTGCAGGGGACTAGATGCGGGACATATCCAGTGCAAGCCAGCGGAAAGTGTTCGTGAGTTGATCAGAATATTTCAGGACATCCAGACAATTGTACTAGATACTGTGCGATAATTTTGTGGAAGAGGCGAACAACACAGCCTGCGGTGCAGAGATAATCCGTGGTATGGTTCCGCGGCACAATGAAAGTGCGGAGCGGCGGAAAGCATCGGATGATGCTTGTCTCCGGTTATGGATTCTTACGATTGGTCGGAAATTGTGCAATCGACAACGACATGCATTTATAGGTGCATGCAAGCCTGAAGGAGAAGACTCCAGGCACAAGTCAGTTGTTGGCGCCGTAAATGCAGAAGAGAACCGCCTTGCTCACTGGGAAGATTGTGTTTTAAATGGCACTGACACATGCCCTCTACGACGACGAACGGGGTCCACCGATGTGGTGGACTGCACGAAGATCCTGAATGGCAGACTGACTCAATGACTGGGATGTAAGGGAAGCAGACCGTCCACAACAAGCCTGAGCGGCGCCTATGGCTCATGATTTTTGAATTTCTGTGCCTGGAATCATCAATACGGAGAGCCCTGTACCAGTAGTAAATAGTCGGACATACTTAGCTGCAGCTGAATGTGTTCGAGCTGTACATCTGCTAACTGGCATCCCGACAGCAGGGATAGTGATAGTACAGTTGGACTAGAGACTAGAGTGAAGGTCCTGCCTACATATTCAAGTTAGTTTCGAGTGTTACAAAATTGATGTGTGACTAGTACCACATCCGGCACTAAAATTGGACCCAGTTGCCCTCGGAGCACGCACGTAACACCAAGTCAACTGAGGCACGCTACTTGTATCCTGTCATACAAATCTACTACAAGTTCTCCAACTTGTCTCCTTGAGCTCACTAGCCTCTCAATGTCTCGCTCCACTTCGTCCAGCCCGCTTCTCCCTCGTGCTGTAGGAGTCTTTCCCGGACCGGGTTTACTGTGGAGGACTGGCGCCCTCATAGGTGATGTACACATACTAGCTTGCTCAGCTCGCCCAGGCAAAAATTGCTGACATCTGCCTTTCCCCGGGTAAGCGGCGGCGGGGATTGTCGCTGGCGCTTTCGGTACTCATGGGCTGCAGAAAAAGAAGGACATCACTCCCGAGAGCCTGCACGCATGGCAAACAGCTTCGAGCTATGCGGTAAGCAGCAATTCGTTAGGCGTCAACGTCACCCCATTGAGTGGAAGCATGAGTATGCTGGATTACGAGGAAGCGACACTGAACGTAATTGTGACCTAGATCTACAATGGACTAGCTCTACTTCTGGTCTCTCTGCATCCTCGGTTTGCGCTGCATAGGTTTGCTGGGCCGGCGATTGCTGCCGGCAGCTTCATTTTCTCTGGAAGTATCATGACCTTGGTACTCGCGCGGGACCAGTAAGTGTGACGTTGGTGGCGGATTGGAGAAGAGACTGACGATGGGTCGCTGGAATGCTGTAGGTTCAGGTGGATGGGCCTTATCACGCCGATTGGGGGTTCAATAATGATTGCTGGGTAAGCTTGTGGAAAATGAAGAATACCCCATACCCCTAAATTCAGCTTACGCACCACTGCAGGTACATTGCCCTCGCTTTCTGATATCAATACGAGAATGCTCCAGTGATAACACTAGTATTAGTGTGCTCTTCTCTCTCAGAACGGCGAACTGGTGACACTGTCGATACAACAGTGCTCTGCTAGCATATTTTCCCAAACCGCTGTGGAGCGAGCTAAAACTAGATTTAGGGGGATATGAATGAAAATGTTCGCGGCTCAGTACAAACTAGATTTAGGGGGATCATTAACGAAAATGTTCGCGGCTCAGTACAACGCATACTTGAAGAAAAGGGAGTACTTATGGGCGAACGTGTGAGAGAGGCGTGTGAATTGACGCGGAGGAACTCGATCACGTGAGGGACGCGTCTTGCGTGTTAATGCCAAATCAGGCAATTTGTGATGCGCGTGTTCGGCTATTGTCGCTAGCGGCCCAGGGTCGTCTTCTGTCTCTTTGCTCTTGCCATCGTGGCCCTCTTCTCTCCCGTAACTTACTCCCCTTCCTGCCCCTCGTCTCCGCCTTGTACTTGTCGTCAAACGTCTTCGTCGCGCACACTATTCACTCACCTGCCCCCCTGGCGAGCTTAGAAAGTCTCTACCGGCTTTTGACCCTCTGACGCTCTTGATCCAGTTACATAACATCCCCGCCCACGATGGCTGGTCACCCGCCGTCGTCTACGAACCCCTACATACCTCCCATTGCACCTCCAAACAATCCATCTTTCATGGAGGATGCCATGGCCTCCCTCCGATTCGACACAGCCCTCGACCGGCTTACCCCCTATAATCCAGCAACGCAGGTGGATTCTATCCGATCTACTCCCCCCCCTCGCATGCAACCCATCACACGCCATCACCACCACTCACATCCTAGCAATACTGCTGTCAACCTAGATCCCGTACCTGGCGATCCTGACACGGTTTTCATCCGTGCTCCCTTCGTAATCTTCCCCGGCTCATCCGAGCGCAAGACCAGTCTGTGCTACAACGACATGGCCGCCAACCCCAACTGGTTTCTTGACATTACCGACTTCATTGGCCCCAACGCTGTCGGTTATCCGCCTCAACTCGAGCCACCCCGAGGATGGTGTCCGACTAAAAAGAAGGATGCCAAAGATGGTTGGAAGGAGGGTGAGGAACCTCGCTTACGCTGCACGCTCTGCCGTCGGCAGTATGCAGGCGTGAATGCCAAATCGATGTGGCGAAGACACGTATACGAGAAACACAAGATTGCGATGGCGAACCGTCGTGATAACAACGATCGCCCAGGAGGACGAGGTGGTCGTAGTTCCAACAGTGAGTTAAAACTCTTTTGAAGTGGGGATCTTGTGTCTTAATGCATCTATAGAGGAGAACAAGGCAGCACCGTCTTCCAAGGTCATAGACAAGGAGAGTAATGCGCGGCCTGCCCCCAAAGCTCTCCGCCGTGTAGTCTCTTTGGAAGTTCAAGTTTCAGGGCCAAGTTCGAGCACTGGTCAAGTGGAACCATTGACAACGGCCGCCGCTCACGACAATGGCGCAGACGATACTCATCATGTGCACAGTTCCGGGGAGGAAGAGCATTCTTTCGTTGAAGGCCCGTCCTACTCCAGCACCCCTCCTCAAACCCCTGGTCTGTCTGACCCACTCGCGCCACCGTTCGACATCGTCGTTCCTCCCGAGTCACCGTACAATCCGCTCATGACCCCCGCGTTCAGGCATTCGCCAGCACGTTTGCCATCCAAGCAGATCTGGCGATTCACCCCGAAAGTCGGTCACAAAGTGCGCGACTACACCCTCGCAATGCTCGCTCGTGGTGAGGCGAGTCCTAATGTCCGAGGGCTCGACGTGAGCCCTATTGTCCTCGTGCCCGCCAGTGAACGCCAGAAGCGTAGCATCTTCAGCCCGCCACGGAAGTCTGCTTTAGCTGTGTCTCCTCGTAGGCTGTTCTCCGAGACTGTGGAGGGCGATTCTATTCAATCCCGGTTGGACCAGCCAGGCTGGGACGCTCCGTCCACTCCCGGCAATGCATTAGTTAGCAACTTGTTGGTGAGTCCGGGGCAAGGGCTCCCACCATCCGAGTTCGAGGAATGCATCCGGGACTGGATCGAGGCCAATCCCGATTCATTGGAACTTCCTGTTGCTCACGTGTCTAGCTCCACTCCCTGTCGTACTGGAGGTGTCACCGAAGGGGCGAAATCCGACTACTTCATGTGGGCAGGAGGCCAAAATGTTCCGCCGTCACCATTGCCGCTGGCCCAATACACTCCCCGGACAAAGATGTTCATCAACGGAATTGTGTCTCCACCGAAAGGACCTGACTCTAGCCCCATCACCAGTCTTTCTGCCGGACCCAGCACCGGAAGCCGAGGTCGCGGGGGCAGTCTATCACCGTCTCCCAGGATGACCAGCATCTCCTCCACTCCATTGCTGCCTCCATTCTCTGTGGGAGGGCTTTCGCCCCCTATACCGTCCGGAAACTCGATCCCATTGGACTCGCCTGATATTGGGATGGAGATCGATGAGGCGTCTACGGACTTTGCAGAGATCGAGAGTCCTTCCAAGACATCCTCACTTCCTTTCTGGAACGACCTGTTCCACCCCGTTGTAGGTTCAAGCACACCGGGAGATGGCGCGGCGAACGTGGTTGCCTCCATCAGCCTCAGCGGGAGCTTCGCGTCCGTCAATGGCTTCTCGGGTGGCTTGCATAATCGTAAGGCCGCGAGCCCGTGCCGTTCAAGCGATCGTGGACGCAGTAGGAGTGCGTCGAACGCTAGTGCTAGTCTGAATGCGAGCACCAGTACCGCTTCGAGTAGCCAGAAGAGCTCCATCGGGCTAATGGACGCAGTGCTCGACAAGAAGTCTCGCCGCCGCAAGCACAGCCATTCGGAGTATCGTGGGGATGGGGAAGTCGGCGTGACCGCCATGGGAAGTCCGTTCAAGATGGGCAGGAAGACTTCGCGCAGCGAGTTCTTGTATAGCCTCGATGGGGACTGCGAGATGCAGGACGCGCAGACTAAGAAACGTCGCAAGACCATCAGCGGACGGGACTAGTTCTCGCCTTCTACTCACTGTCTCACTGTCATCTCTTCCCTATCTCCCGCCTCAACACGGCCTAGGACTTTGTTGCCCGAGCCCACGTACAAGGAGATGAACGGTGTCGCCCCTCACCATCTATTCACCCTTCCCATCGACCTTCCCGCCAAACCGATAGACCACACCCGCATGATCGTATTCAGTTTTCTGTTTCATCCCATACGTCGTCTATATCGCTTTGTTGCTGTCGTCGCGTTGTCTTCATCGCTATGCCCTTTCCTCTCTTGTTGCGAATCTTGCTAGTCTCGCTTCTGCGATGCACGGATGCAGGTTATGGCGCGGCCAGACACGGCTGCCGTATACGACGCCGGGTCCCAGTGCCCACCGCCACAGCCGCATCTTATATGCGTTTCTCTCTGTTCTCCTACGTGTAACATTAGGACTAGCTTAGATGTCGCCCGTATTTCTCCTGCCCCCTCCATGTCTTCTACCCAGGCTATTACGCTCCGGGTTCTTCGTTCTGATTCGCGTATTTATCGCCTTGACTACCCTTACTTGATTCATCCCTTGTTTCCGCGTCCACCCCTCACGCATCAGTACTCAGTCGCCGCTCTCGTCCTCCCGGGGAGCACGCGGCGACAGCAGCCTCCCCACCGAACGCTCTTCCGAATTACGTTCTCGTACTGTGAAGTATTGTCGTCTCTCTCGTCTGAAACTTATGTATTTTTGTCTCGCCTCTCCTATAGCTAGCGGATCCTCTCCACTGTTTCGATGGCTAGTTTATATCTTCTTGAGTCTTTCCAGAGTCTCAGTATACGTACGGTACGCGTAGCAGACAGCGCATTTCGATAGCTGGTAGTATGGTCGACGAATGAAAAGTGGCCTTAATCACACATATCTACCCCTGCGAATGTGAGCTGCTCTTGCGAAAAGCGAGCAACTGGTACACTAATTGGCCTTGTACTTTGTTTGTTGATTAGTCACTGTTCACCAGAGGAAGACTAATTGGCCTTGTACTTTGAATGTTGAATAGTCACTGTTCACCAGAGGAACCAGTCATCATCAAAATGTTGGGACCACCACGAGGGAGATGAGACATTGAGACATAATTGTATATTCATGCTGGTTCATACACATCGAGAGACTAGCTTATAACGAGAGAGTCAGCAGACCTAGAGAGAACAAGGAGCAAAGTAAACACAGCGAATGAGAAGAGGGGCGACAGAGGGGTAGCGGAGAGGGGGAACGGATGGGACCGGTATCAATATCAACAAAGCGAAAGAACGCACAACCGGGGCGACAGAGGGAGACAGCTATGGACGAAGTGGAACAGTAACGAGAGGTCATGAAAGGTCGTCATGGTGCGAAAGAAAGACTGCAAGGACAGGAGAGTCATGCTATGCAAAACACGGGGTGCATATGAAGGGTAAATGGAAAGAGTGATTGTCCTGTATACAACGATCAGCATGTACTGATAGATGGCCAGGGTACTAATACTGTCGCGTCGCGAGCGCACGAATCTCATACAGGTACGCACGGTCGGGCTCTGCGAAGACGTCGTGACCAACGGCAAGCCAGTTCTTCAGTTCTAATCGATGCCGTTCCTCAGCGGCGCGGCATTTTTCGACGAAGGAGTCATCGACATCGCAAACCATCGACGCGCGTGAGCAGCGGTCGCTTTCGCTCTCGGATATGCTGCGAGTATGACTCCGTGCGGGACTCGGCGCCTCAACACGCGATAATGATGATGAGCAGGACGATTTGTCTGACTCCGCGGTAGATCCTGATTGAAGTTGTTGGCTTGCCCGAATCGTACCACCACGGGCTTCCCAATCGTCGTCATCTTCATCATCAGCTAGATCTGCGAAGACGTCGGGCTCATCCTCGTCTGGTGGAAGCGTTGATATCCAACACATTCGTTGCGGGTCGAAGATCATGTTGCCGACAACCCGCGCACCAGACACGAATGAACCCACTGGCGATCCGATTGAGGAGCCAGTGAGGTGGGTGATCAGGGCTGGTCGAGTGGAGGTGCCAACGGCAGCGTCGAAATCTCGGAGAGCTTGGTCATTGCCCTCCCATCGTAGTGTGATTGGGTTCCAGTTCATCTCTCCAACGACTAGGAGACAATGTGTGTGTGAGCTCCATACATCGATACATGCGAATTGCAATACCTTTGGCTGCGCCGGCGCCACCCAGATTGCGTATGAGAGTTGGTTTCCTCCTCGTATGTGCCGGGGAGGCGACCTTCTTCTTCGCACTGAGCTCCACATCTTTTGTACGCTCAGGTTTGAACGAATCTGTTGGCTTTGAGGGAAACTCAATGCGACCTGTCCGCTTTAGCGTCTTTGAAGGTCCTGGCGCTCTTTTCGATTCTGGAAAAGACAAAGCGCCCGCGTCGTCAACTGACAATGTCAGAGAAAAAATGAACATGTGCACTCACCATTGCTGCTACCAGAGAAGTCCCGTTTGCCTTTTCGCCGAATGGTTCCCGTTGCGTACGTGTCGGAAGACTTAGGATATGACGCTCCCGGGATACGATTCCCATAGCCTTTTGGCTGTACTCGATATTGCCCCTCCTTCTCCCGGTCTGTGGGTAGATCGTCAAAGCCATCCAGCTCTGTGCCGTCACCGTACGTGCGCTGTCGTTTTGGCTTCTTCAGAACCTTTGGCGCACTTGGCAGACTGGCACTGGGAGCATGTTTTGACTTGACAGAGGCTGCAGATGATGCCGCAGAGGGAGGGCGGGAGGGTGGTCGAGGAGGAAATGGTGACGTTGAGCGGGTGAGAGGGGCGGTGGCGGGAGCAGGGGCCGATGTGGGGAAAACATTAGATATTGGGGCGCGGGACTTCTTCCGTGACGACGACGTTGGCATTGTCAATCGGAGTGCCGCAGGATTGGATGAAGGCGTCGAGGGACGTGTTGGCGGAACATTCCATTCCAAACCATGTAAACGGCTTGTAGTAGCGGTATGCGTCTTGGCCCTAGACGACGCTGTAGGTGTCTCGTATCGAGCAACAGGAACGCTGCCCGACGCCGCAGATCCCGACCCCGAGCCTGACGCTTGGGCTTGACTGGATTCTCCCAAAGACGGCAGCGAAGCCTTACGGCCTAACCGTCGCGTTTGTGGCGGTGATGCGGGCTTGAGACCAGAGGTTGACTTCTGGACACGAAGGCTCCCCGGCTTGGCTGCCAGAAAAGTCATTGTAGAAGGGGACGCAACAGCTTGGCTGTACGTTTGCGAGCGGACTGGCTGTATGACCCTGCTCGGAGGAGAGGAAGGTGGGGCAGTTATACGACGGAGCTGCGTCATGGAGGAAATGGGAGGGTTATTGGGGGACTTTGCACGATCGCTCTTAATGCGAGATGGTGGACGGAGGGCGGCAGGAGGACGGGGTGGCGCACTCTTGCTACGTGACGAAGCAGTGGATCGCATGACAGTTTGGGCATTCTGGAGGAGACGACTGGGGCTAAGTTCGACGTCGTTGTCAATCACAAGCCCGATCTCAAAGTCGTCCTCGGGATCAGGACTGACGACCTTCACCTTATCGTCGACGAAGGCGGTCTGTTTCTTTAGCTCAAGTATCTTTCCAAGCTTCTTCGCACCATGGCCGGTCTCGAAGAGGCCTGATGGAACATCCAATCCCTCGAGGATGTCATCCTCCTCTTCATCCTCTGTCTCCGTCTCCGGAAGGGAAGCCGAGGTGTAGTTAGATGATGGTGAATTGTCGGCGAACCCAAAGGTGGAATAGGTGTCTGAGGATTGTGAGGAAGAGGTCTGGTCCTTGTCCCCCCACTCGAGAGATGACTTTGATGTCCGGTGAAGGAGGGATAATGGTCGAAGGGAAAGGGTCGTGAGATCCGACGGAAGCGCGAAGCCATCCTCAAAGTCCTCGTCGATGGGACTCGGCGGTGCTTTGAGAGGCAATGGCTTGGGAAGGGCGGCAACTTTGATAGTCGATACGCCCTCATCGTCTTCGTCTTCGTCGGGGGATGGCGAGGGAGGGGGACGGATAGTGAACATTTGGGAAGATCCTGACCTTTCGGCGATGCCCTGAAGTACTTGTCGCGCCTTGGCTCCGCCCGTCTTTCCCAAGTTCATCTCCATGTCCCAATCTTCGTCCTCTTCCTTGTCCGACTCAGCATCGGAAGCATGGATGGGATCACCATCAGGAAAGTCGAAGTCGGCGTCAGGCCATTCCTCCTTGGGGAGTACGATGGTGGGAGCAAGGATGGTGGTCATAGTGGTGAAACAATAGCCTAGTAAATGCACAGTATTAAGCCCGTAGACGGCAGAGATTAGAGTGAGACTGTCGATAGAGTTGCTGAGAGATGAGGGAGCGGGAAGAGACTTATTGGCCCTGCATGGAGGGCTTCGGTGAGGGGCAAAGAGAAGAGAGAAAGACAAAGACGACGCCGGAGTTGCTGGCGATGTTGTGGGAGCAGCGAGGCCTTGAGTGGTAGAAAAAACGGTGGCGAAGCCTCGTGTAGTCGAGGGTGGTGTGCAAACAGCGTTGGCGGTGGGAATTCACGCCCAGGTCTCTTCAGTCTAGTCCTGGCGCTTGTCGGACGCACAAACACTCCTCCGTTGACAAACACATACAAATACACGTGCATACCGCCCTAATATGGCATCAGTCGTCGGAGCTCCCGCGCATTGTACTCAATCTCGTCCTCATCTCCCTCCTCACCATCTCCTAATTCGCCCTCTCCTTTGTCCGTGCAATCGCCAACCCACTCATCCAGCCCAACACGCATCCGCACACCCCGCTCCGCCATCGTATCCGCCCACTGGTTCAGCTCTCGTGGGCTGAACACCGCCCGCAGGGGCCCAAACGCCAATAGATACAATTCTGTAGCATGTGTTGCATCAATATGTCTGTCTACTTATGAAGCCTGCAACCGCATATCACACACCTTTCACAAACGGACATTCGCCTACCGCGCGGAATAGAAGCTTCTTCGCCCGCTCCGGCTGGCCCGACCGTATCTCAAATGTCACGAATAGCTTCCAGAGTATTGCGCTACCCCGCGTCCTGAATGAGATAACAATCAGCTCGGGATCCAGGGCCATCGCAGCTTCACGAACATTTCAGCTTACCTATGATTGTCCACTGCGGCGGCAAGCATACTCCGAATACGCTCGATTTCCGCTTCCCAGCGTCCCTTCTCCCAACCTGCGACCCATACTTCCGCAATTCGCCTTGCAATGCCCTTCTCTTTCCCGTCTCCATTTGCCGCAGTCTCTCCCAATATCGCACGCACGCGCCCCCAAATACCCTGGCCCTTCTCCGCTTCCAGAAACATGCCCAAGATTGCGGTATTGTTCGGGTACACTTGAATCGCCCGCTCAACCCGATGCCGTAACAGTGCAGGTGGCGTCGTGTTTTTGAGTACCACGGCGTGGCTGTAGAGCAGATTCAACGATGCGACCAACAGAGACTCGTGGGCTGGAGTGTCATGTTCCAGACTATTGAGATACGAGTCGAACAAGGCGAGTGCCGTTTGCGGGGAAGCTGTCAGAAGTTCAAGAAGCCCAGATATCTTGATCCATGCCTCACGTTCCCTCCAAGAGGACCTCAGGAGCTGTTGAGTGAGCAGTGTTTCAAAATGCCGCTTTGCGCGCAGAATAGCTATGCCCCCTGAGCCGGCTACCCTGGAAGACCGAATGACGACTTGCTGTGCCACGTCCTCATTACGCGCGAGCCATTCCATTTGTGCCCAGTCCCACCACAACGCCGCCTCGTCATGACGGTTCTGGGAGGAAGCATTCAGCACAGTTTGGTATACCTTCCGTGCATCGTCGAGTCTGCCACGGAGGCACTCCAAACGGGCATGTGCGGCCCAATAAGGCAAGGAGTTCCGTACGTTAGCGAGCAAGGACTTCGACACCTTCAATGCGCTGCACCATACGTCAGCTTGAGCAGATGGAAAGAGATGTTACGCACCCCTTTACGCTGACTGCGGCCTCGAACGCGAGATTGAGCAAATCCCAGCCACACCCGTCTCCATCGAGCCTGCAATGCTTGAGTATTTCCCGGACCATGCTCGTGTCAACACTGCAGACATCTTCTGTGTTCCACATCATCCACTTGTGAGCACCCAACATGTCGAGGGGCGCAATGGTCTCGTAGCCCCAGTCCTTCACAGGGCCAAACCCGCTCCGGTATTCCCGTTCACGTCCTACCAAAACTCCTGCGTGGGCATCAGCGGTGATTCGTCTTGCCTCCGTGTCGGCAGGAAACACCGATGCCAGATAGGTAGGCGAGACAAGAGGCGAACAAGCCCAACGATCATCCGAATTGTCTCTAGGATACTGAGAGAGAGACTCGACGAAGCCAGGAACATGCATTCCCGCAAAAGAAAGCCAAATTCGACGAAAGGTATCCTTCGCTTGCCGGGTCCGCAAAGGCAAGAGAAACGGCCGAATGTCAGAGAAGAGCACCACCGCATATGGGTCTGCATTCTCGTCATCATCAGTAGAGCGGAGGGAGAGCGGTTGCATGCGATCGGCAGCGGCCTCAGAAGCTGCCCACTTTGAGTACAAATCCGTGACATGTGAGTCATCTTGGGTACTTTGGCGTATCGGCGGAGGAGGCTGTTCTGCGCGGTTAGATGCTTCCCAAACAGCCCAACCACTTGCGCCAGGCTCTCCCATGCGCGGCACTTCAGAGTCCCAAAATTCTTCCAGTCCGTCCAGCTGGTCATCTAGAGATCTGCCAGAAAGCTGTGATGGCATGAAGAACAACCTAAGATGAATGAGACAACCTGCATCAGGAGCGTGGAAATCGACTTACAATTCCGCCTGCGCCTGGAACAGAGCGTTAGCACGCTCAATGTATCCTAGAAGATTGTCAGTAAACCGCTGATACACATTGGTTTCAGGGCACCAACCCGCATCTCGCAGTGCAACAGCAGTCCTCCACTGGATCCTCAACAACCCAACCTCGTTCCTTTGGGACATGAGAGCTCGTGCGACACGCATGTAATTGTCGACGAGATTCTCCAAGATATTGATCGTGTTCCGCACTCTCCAATCTAACCACGCTATCCAAATCTCTATGTCGTCAAGCTTCACGGCCTCCTCCCACCCGTCATTGAGCCTGTTGGCCTGCCAGAGCTCCTCGCCAGCCTGCAGATTCGTCACTGAGCCTGTTGGCCTGCCATAGCTCCTCGCCAGCCTGCAGATATTTCAGGCGAAGCGTCTTCGAGCGTTCATTGTTTGGGTGAGCCGACAACGCACGCTTTAGAATGGAAAGGGTAATGTCGGCACGTGCTTTGGTGGCATTCTTGGAAGTCATAGGGACGGTGGAAAGTGTATGAGAGAGCAGAGATAGCCAGGTGGACACGTCTTGAGGGTTTGCAACAAGCACCTCTTCCAGTGATCTGAGTTTTGACTGCAAGGAACTTAAAGGGATTGTGTCCGAATCATCGTCAGAACTCGCGCTCTCTTCAGAAAGCTCGGAGTCGTCTGAATCGTATGACTGTTTGGGGGGCTCAATCTCGCGATATGGCTGGTCGTCCTTACGTGGGTTCATGGTAGTGATGCGGAGGAAACCGTCGATTTCCCGGAACTTGTATTTGTCTTCCGAAGATGCAAGCAACCTGCGTGTAGGTCCAGCGGAAAGCATATGGCGAGAACCCGAGTCCGTCAATGCAGGCATCTGCAATTTGTTAGTGTATTAATGACCGTCTGATGGAAGCGCACATCGACATAACACGAACCTTGCGACGGCCAAAGGGGCCAACCTCAATGCCCCCACGTCCGCGATGTACGACAGACAGCGCAGGACTTAGCCCCAATATCTTCCGGCCATCTATTGCTTCGTTAGTTGTCGCTGGCAGACTGCAAGAACCACTTACATTCTATCAAACGGTACTTAGGCACGTCACCTGCGTGGAGACCACCGTATCGCACATTCAGTGGGTCTCCCTTCCGGTCCGTGAAGTACATAAGCCCCTCCTTCACGCTCGGTGTGTAGAATTTATCGCCCCGGTAGCTCCGGTCCTCCTCCTGCTTCCTTCGTTCATCGTCGCTGAAGCCATGTCGGTCGCGTCCAATTCGAGAGCGCGAGCGGGAACGACCCTGCTGCGCACCTTCGCTATCCGACCTCTCCCTACGCCTCTCGGCTCTATGCCTCTTCCTCCGCTCACCATGAGTTTCATCGTCCTCTTCACCTTTGTGCCTCTTACGATGCTTACGCTCCTCACCCCGGTCTTTCTCCTTCTCCTTCCGCGATGTGGGGAATTTGCTTGGTCCAGGATCAAGGTCTGGAAACGATGCAAAGGAGGGCGGGAAGGACGAAAATGACGGTGTGGACATAGCCTTGGGAATTGTGGCAGAGTGAGATGCACTCACCGCTGACTGTAGAGGTGGCCCACATGTCTGACGCCGATGCCCAAATCCGGAAGACGTATCGGAACTCTGCAGAACTCGCAAGTCAAGTAGATTCGACTCAAACCCCTCGCACGCGAACTCGTGAGGTGCTGACACTTGGACGGTCTTGTTATGAGACTAGCAAGTCAAGAGCATCTGCTACTATGTAACAGTCGTGATTCATCACGTCGAAAGAAAGCTTACACGCAGCAAACTTTGCATCCACAAACATTCCCATCTTCAAGAATCAACAAGCTGCAGCATAGGTTCAACTCACTACATTGAATAGAAACTCGGATAGTTGAGATGCCAGGGATTCGCGTACAGTGCTTGGGACCAAGTGCTATGACTCCAGCAGATAAGCAAGAATCTACGGTGCTACTGATACGGTAAGTGGCAGCGCAACCCCTAGGTCCAGCCTGTCCCGCACTATTGGGATCATGAGACCAGCAGGAACACGCATGATGTCGTACTTCTCCGACAGGCCGAACTGGAATTTCTCCAACAACTCGGCAGCGAGAGCCTGCATCTCGATGAGACTACAGCTGCACGTCAACAGGGATAATCAGTATCTGAGGTGGAGAAACACTCACGAAAACCGCCATCTATCCGCGAAAACCACACTCATTGTCAACTGAATACTACACGCTCGATTGTGAAGTAATGCTCACCCGATGCATCCTCGGATTCCAGCAGCTACACAAGTCAAGTGGTCAGGTGCCTAGACTATTGTACGTCTTTATGTTGAACGACTCACAGAAAGTCATCCTAGAGGGTTGAGGGTTGATGTTAGCAACGATGGTACGGAGACACAGGTACAGTACACGTACAGGTTAGCGAACATCCCCACTCTGACCTGTTTAGTCGGATCGATCTTCAGGAATCGGTCAGGATTCCATGTATCAGCATCTTCACCCCAGACGGACGAAAGCCTCAGGTGAAGGTCAGCATCCATTGGCATCACTGGTGATATACATAGAGAGATACACCTGTTATATGCACACGGGGAGGCATTAATCCATTGTCCCGCCTTGACAGGAATAGCGTCAATGATATCTCCATTATCGGTGATGATAGGTTCAGAGAGCGGAATAACGTCGTCCTTCACTGCCACTCGTTGCAGGTTGAACACGATAGGGTGGACGCGCAGAGTTTCCTATATCACCATGATTCGTGAGCGTGCAATATTGCAGTTGGAGTAAGACGTACCTTGAGAGCGTTCAGGACCGTCGTCATAGAGTCCAGATCGTCGATAGTGAACCGATCGTCTCCACGGGCAATGACCGCTGCGCGGGTCGTTCTGATCTCTTCCCGCATTCTAACCTGATACTGGGGATTCTTTGCGAGCTCCCAGAACATCCAAGACAAGGTGTTTGCAGTTGTTTCATGCCCCGCAAACGTCAGGGTCTGCATTTGGGCCACCATCTCCTCGTCTTGCAGTTGAGTCATCGGGTCCTCGGACATATTGGCTTTGACTCAACCCGACATGTCAGCGGTGCACTCGAGCTCCAAGCTGATATTTATGAGTGATACTCACTCAGAACGCTCAAGACATCCTTTTGGTCACTGGCAGGCTTGCTAGACGCTTCCTTTATTTTCTCATCAAGGAGCTGCCTTCCAATCTCCTTGATAACGCGACTAGTACGACGAACTCGTCGGTGTTCCTTCGTTGGAGTCCCCCCCACATATCCCAACAGCCAGTCTGGAAAGTAGTTCCACAAACTTCGGTACAGAATCAACCAGGGAGGAATATGCAAAGCGGTGTCGATGCTAGCAATCACATCAGTGGGTATTCGGGAGTCGGTCTGGGCAGACAAACCCACAAAAGATCGGCGTAAACCCTGGAGAGGACGCTATTCGTATCGTCCAGTGCACCGTAATCGTAATCGAAAGCGGCTATGAGACTAATTCGTTCAAGCCGCTATGACACGGGCGTCTCTGGTTCGCACCTGCTCCTATGATATCCAAAGTCGTCCTAGCGAGCCACTTATTGATAATGACCGTCTTCTCCGAGACGTCAATAACCTCTGTCTTCCATTTCTCGCACATCTTGCAAGCTCGCGTAAACATTGAGCATATCTGCGAGTGAGGAATTCGCACCTTAAGGCCGATATCCTGGAACAACGTAAGGAAAGTGCGTAGTTGAGGAGCACTGAACGCTGGATTCATGATCTTCCTTTGGCGCTGATGAGCCTCTCCTACGGATGTGGATCAGTCCATAGCGCCCTATCAACGGTGCATAGGGCTTCACCTGCAGCAGCAACAATTCCTGGCCCGAGGAATAGCTCGGTCAACTTGGAAATATCTCGTCGCTTCACGTAGTTATAAGCCGATTTATGAAACACATGTTGCATTGCCTGAAAACTGTGAGTCGTCGCGAGCATGCATGCTCAAGAGCATAATTACCTTGGGGTCAGCAATCATCAACACCTCGGTCTGTAAATTCGAACAGTTAGTATGGAAAGAAGACAAGGGTGCTCGTACCGTACACCAAGATGACCCCCAATGCGCCAAGCAGTGCCATATTCCTTCATCCACTTAAAGTCAAGCTCGCCGACTTCTTCCTGACGGTTCATGGCAACATCATGACCTGCAAAGTTTCGCTATCCGATGAGTTCACCGCAGATAGCTTCACCACAGGAGATCGCACCGAAGATCCATGAGGGCGGTGTAGGTCCTCTAACATGCTTGAGCGATCGGTGTCGGCGGCGGCGGAAGATGGCGACGAAAGTCGTCGCCACAGAGAATATCGCAGCTAGAATCAATAACTGCATGTCGAGGAAGGTAATTAGGAGTTACGGCGACCTGCCTACGCAGGTTGCAAGTCCACCTTTTATACAACCGCGGGATAGGTGCCGCTGACATGGACTGTCTGACCTGAAGGAAGTCCTCGCAGGATAGCATTGTATATTTTTGTCCCGTAGCCAGCTTCTATCGCTGCCGGATGGGAATACAGAGATGCCAGAGTGTCACTTGCGGGGCGTGAGAGTTATCCATTGCCTATATCGAGTACCTCTAGGGCCGCGGACAACGCCCAACTCATGGCATATCCACGCGGTCAACCCACCCAGAATTCGCATGCAAGACAGATCGCAAACCTTGTCACACCTTGTGGTCAAGATTCAGTAGGTCTCATTGCAAGTCCGGCTACATAGGAGTCGCAGCTATAAAATGCATATCAGCGACTTATATAGTTCATACGTAGGAATGAACGTGCGATTACTAGTATGTGTACGAGCCGACATTATAGGCAGGGAAATTCTGGAGCAGGAACTGAACACCCGGTGGCGTAAAATGGGCTCACGCGTCGGCGAAACGGCGGCCGAGTAGGGTCACTTCGTAATATCGCGAGGTTGTTACAGTCAGAGCCGCTCCTCAAAGGGTAATAGAATGAGCTGTATAGTGTTGAACCTAGGCACTCGTAGGTACGGTAGCAATGCGTGCGCTACCGATCCATACTCGCATGACTCACCATGACTCGGACCTATTATGGCAAGCCATCCTCTGAATCGGCGAGGTTTGCGTGGGTGTGGTAGTCGTCATTAACGCTCTGCGAGTTGGTGTGCGATTGCAGACCAAGCCGCAGAGTGCATGGCGCAACTTCGAAAGTGCGACGCTGCGTCGAATTAGACGCAAAGCTGTGCTGCGCTGGGTCCGTCGCCCATGTATGTTACCAACACAACCTTCATCATCCCGCACTGTAGAGGCACGAGAGGAAGTCTAGAAGAGAGCGTGTCTCCTTCGACCGTCTACTTCGCTGTAACAACGTACAGTGGATGACCGACTCGGAGGTGCCACTTACCACACACCAAGGGAATAATCTTCAAGCTCTCAAGCAACTCATATGAGCACTTGCATCTCAATGAGACTGTGGATGATATTAGCGGCGGCAGTGATAGGCGTGGTTCGGGGACATACGCCATCCAGGGGCCACACGCGTGAAAGCCCGCCGAAGCCAGTGGTACAATGCCGCTCATTCAAGTAACATATGCCATCGAGGGTACTTTGACACGGGTATAGGCGGACTCACAGAGAGCATATATATACATTGGCTTTCGTCTGCTTTGTAGGGTTGATGTGAGAGAAGCCGTCAGGATCCCAGACATCGGCAACTTCGCCTCAAACCGATGTGAGCCTTGACATGTATTATGCTTTCAGCAAACAAGGTATATCGGTCAGGTAAGGAGGCACACCGGTTATAACCACAGAAGGGAAGCGTGAGTCACTGGCCCAGTGGCCCGCGCTCACTGATACTTATCGTCCCACCAGTGGCAGTCACGTAGACTCTATTTGCAGCGCGTTCTGAGCCGGATTGAATCTGCATTGGATGGGGAAAAGTGGAGGACGCTTTCCAGCCTGCGCCCCAATGTGCCACTGGCCCGGGCAAGTGTCTGAGCCATTGGGTGCACGTGCTCAGCAGTGAGGACTGATGAGCGCTTGCCCACACAGCAGTTCAAGGTCTGTGTGCGTCAATTGTGCACAGTCCTCCTTGTGGCCTCGGTCAGGCTTGCCCCGCGGCTACAATATATACGGCAAATTGTACCTCTTGTTACACTTGTACCCCTTCCTAATCTCAGGAAACCGGCCATCAGGGATAGGCAAAACCGGACACGAAGCACACTGGGCTGCACCATAGTTCGATACAAGTGCAATGTTCGACGAGTGTTAGTACTGGTTTACTTGCAACGCGTATGAGATGACTTTGACCGGCTCTGTTAGATGTAGAGCATGCATCTGCTCCTGTGCCCGGCGCGACGCATGCTAGTCTACCGCCACTCCACTACGAGGGGTTTGAGCCTTCACCGTACGACCATGATGATGTGCGGGCCGACATACTCCATGTACGTTCCTGTTCCGATTCCTCAATGCAAGATTCTAGATATTCCACCAGGATCAAGCAGACCTTGCCCCTCCAGCCGTGCCCATCTTTCAGCTAGGCGAAGTCCAATGCCCTCTCTCCGCTCCCCTCGTCTCCCTTGTTGTCTCATCCGACTCCCTGTATATGGGGCTTGCCAACAATCTCATCATCCAAATTGAGCTTGCTCGAGCAGATCAATTCATCCGCATCCAGATTCCCCGCAAACCGACCGAATTTGTCATTCATAAACTCTTTCTTGACCCGTCTGGCCGACATCTCCTCGTAACCTCGATGCAAGGCGAGAACTGGTACTTCTACAGAGGATGGAAGAAACCTAAACAGCTAAAGAGCTTCATGATGATCATTGAAAGTGTCGCATGGGACAAGGCGGCGCTCTTGTCGTCCTCGCATTCCACGTCAACCCGAGAAATGCTGATTGGCGCGAGGAACGGCACAATCTATGAAGCTGTTCTGGATGCAGAAGAAGACTTTTTCAAGTCGCAAGAGAGATACCTGCAAGCTGTGTTCACTCTTCCCGAGCGGCACCCGGTGACAGGCTTGAAATTCGACATGTTCCCTCCGCTCGATCCCAAGAGAGCCCTTGTAATAGTGACCACTGCAACACGGATCTATCAATTCGTTGGTATTCCGGACAGACGGTCTGAGGATGGCGGGCGTGTCTTTACTGGTCTCTTTGCCAGTTATCAGGACATTGCACCAAGTGAGTTACTCCTTCCTCCTCTCCTTCCTCACTCAGTTATAGCAAACCTGACGTGGCGAAGAGATCGTGGAGCTTCCCGGAAATCTCAATTACTCTGAGCTACATGTCTACAGCCCAAATGCTGATCAGGCTTATTCGCTTTTGCGAACTGTAGCTTGGATGAACGGTGAGCTGTACTGCCTGCATCCTCTCTTGCCGCTTCTGAAATCACCCACTCAGCTGCTGGTATATACTACGGGAACTTAGACTTTGAGTCTATCTCAGACGATCTCATTGATGGTGCTCAACTACTCCCATATCCTGCTTTAGCTGCCTCTCTCCGTCACTGTCGCCCACGCGACAGAATACTGCCCCCATCACCTCACCACCCATCTCCATGTCTTTGACGGAATTCCATTTTCTCCTCCTCTATCGAGACCGTGTGGTGGGTATATCGAACCTGGACCAGCAAGTTGCATACGAGGAACTTCTTCCTCTGGTATAGTCCTTCGAAACGTGATGGCTGCGGCCCAAGCTGAGGACGGACTCCACCGCCGATCCTGTTTGGAAGACATACTGGGTTTACACGGATCAGTCAATATGGGAGATCGGTGTGACCAACGAACATCGTGACGTTTGGAAGATCTATCTCGACAAGGGCAGATACGACGCAGCTCTCCAGTATGCCAATGTAGGCTCTCATTGGTCACGATTTATACTGGTCTTGCTTATCGTACATGCAGAAAGCATCCCAAAGAGATCGAATCATCTCCGCACAAGCACAAGCGTTCTTCAATGGTGGGCGGTACTTCCAGGCCGCGCAATGTTACGCACAATGTTCGGTAACCTTTGAGGAAGTCACGCTCAAATTCATCGATGTTGGAGAACGGGACGCTCTGCGCTCCTATCTTATATCGCGTCTTGAAAGAACTCGGAAGACCGTGAGCTGCCTGCCGGTTTACATCGCTGTATTATGATTGCTGACGATCCTGACAGGACCTTTCGCAACGGATGATGCTTGCGACCTGGCTGGTTGAATTCTATCTGAGCAAATGCAATGAGTTGGACGACCTCGTTGCTTCGGGGTCTGTATCGCAAAATGTCGAAAACCTTCTCATTGAACGCGCAATGCTCGAGGACGACCTACGGCACTTTTTGGAAACATATAAGGCACGCTCTGTCCATCCTCCATCGAATTGTTCCTGACCATTGTTCAGGCGAACCTTGAACCCTGTACAGTCTACGAGTTGATTCAAGGCCATGGTCGCATGGACATGTATCTCCATTATGCAATGGTCATTGGTGACTTCGAGCGTGTGATAGAGCACTGGGTGATGGAGGAGGAATGGACGAAGGCTATTGACGTGGTTAGCCGACAGGTGAGGGCTACTGCTACACTCATACCGCCCATGGTCTGACCTCAATGTCATGCAGTCTGACCTCGAGCTGTATTATCGCTTTGCCCCCGTCCTTATGCGGCAAGCACCCAAGGAGACCGTCGATACCTGGCTACGTCAGCGAGCTTTGGACCCCCTCCGTCTCGTCCCGGCTTTGCTGCGACTGCAACATGCTCCTCGCGACCCACTATCTCCCAACCATGCCGTGCGATACCTCAATCATGTCATTTTCGAGCAGGGCAACACCTCGCCTACAATACACAATCTCATGGTCACGTTCTACGCCTCCACACCAAGTCTGTCCTCTACTGTCCCATCATCGTCTTCCAGCCACCCAGCGGATGACGGGCCACTTTTGCGCTTCCTCTCTACCGCGCCATCCGATCCGCTGACGGGGAAGCCCTATTACGATCTGGACTACGCTCTACGGCTGTGCAAGCAAGGTGGACGTACGCAGCCTTGCGTGCACATCTACGCGAAGATGGGCTTGCTCTACGGCTGTGCAAGCAGGGTGGACGTACACAGCCTTGCGTGCACATCTACTCGAAGATGGGCTTATGGGAGAACAGCGTGGACCTTGCGCTCGAGAAGGGGGATCTGGAACTGGCAAAGATTAACGCAGATATGCCAGAGGAAGATGACCAGCTGCGGCTCAAGATCGCGAGTCAACCCCTCTCATCGTTCTTCCATATTACAACCTCATCATTGGTTGTTCTGACGTATGTATTCCATGACTGACAGGGCGATGCGCTTTCTCGAGAACACGGATCTACTCAAGATCGAGGACATTTTGCCATTCTTCCCAGACTTCGTCGTCATCGACGACTTCAAGGAAGAGATCTGCACCGCTCTCGAGGGGTACTCGGCGCACATCGACGCCCTCAAGGCCGACATGGACGAGGCAACCAAGAACGCCGAAGCGATCAAGCAAGACATCGCTGCTCTGCAAAAGCGCTTCATCACCGTGGACGCCACGGAGAAGTGCTCGTCCTGCGCCCTCGCGCTCATGACCCGGCAGTTCTACGTCTTCCCGTGCCACCACACCTTCCATGCGGATTGTCTGATCGGCCTTGTGAGTGTGATCCACTCTCCGACGTTGAGATGCTTAAGCTGACTACCGTCATCTCCGTCGTTCGTGCCGTATGGCCGAATCCTTCCTTGACGTCTGTGTGTGTGCGTGCCTCAAATTCGCGGTTCGCAGACAAAGGAGTTCCTCCCTGCGCCCGCGCTGCGGCGCATTCTCGCCCTGCAGACCGAGCTCATGAAGACGTCGCACACGACGGCGATCGACCGCTCCGCGATCGCGACCCCCTCGCTCGTCGCCGCGCACCCCGCACGGAACCCC